>PVIJ01021971.1:0-17268 GCA_004024925.1 Scalopus aquaticus
GAGAAAGCAGGATGGAGGCCAGAAGAGGCACAAGGAGCAGAGAGACATGTAAAGAAGCTGCACTGGCCTGGACTGGTTGAAGCAGATGTGGGTGAGAGACCCTTGGGGAGGTGACAATGGCAGCTTTGACCTTGATTTTGATCTTGCTCTTTTTCCCCCAGACTTGTCTTGCTTTTTCTGACCCTTTTCTATGGGTCCCAGCCAAAAGGTTTTTTTAGACTTGTGGCAGGCTTTTGGGCCTTGCTTTGGGCCAATTCAATTTGAGTGGAGGGGATGGGTAACTTTGGGTACTGGATTTGTAAACTGTATTCTTTGTCTTTTCTTGCATTGCACACTAACTATATTAAAGTTTCTTTCCAATAAAGGTCATATTTCGTTTTGTCTTGATGCAGTGGATGGAAGAACCTATTTAGAGCGGGCAGGTTTGGGGGTTCTGGGGTGCCCCTCTCCCTGCCCTGAACACCAGGGAGATGATGGGGCTGGAGGGGCAAGAGGGCTCCTGAGATTGAAATGGGGCAGCAGGATGAGAAGGGTTGAGACTCAGAGGGGCAAGAGGAGGCAGGAGGCTGGGTGGGACAAAAGGGTCTGGATAGGCGGGGCCAAGGGGAACAAAAGGGCTAGCAGCTGTGGCGCAGTGCCTTTCCCAGGGTTCTGCCCCACCCCAACCCTCACCCACCCCCACTCCCCAGGGTTCCCCTAAGTCCTCCCTCCCTCAAGGGCCTTTTCCCTCCAGAGCACTCACCCGCCCAGGTCTCCATCAGGGCCAGAGCCTCTGAGAGCAGCAGCAGGACAGGTGGGGACCTCATGACCGCTGCTCTACAGGCTGGGGAGACTCGAGTAGAGGCCGGTGGGTGGAGACTGTAACTGCAGCGCGATGCTGATTGGCTTCTCCAGGCAATGGGGAGTGAGAATTGGGTGAGTCACTAGTAAACAAGACAGAGTGCCTGAGACAAGTTGGAGAGAGAAAGAAGTGAAATTGTGGGGAGGCGAGGAATCCCCAACAGTAACCTGGGACTCTGCCGCCCCCTCCTCTCCTGTACAGAGATCTTTGTCTCTCTGTCTCCCTGAGTCCTGGCCGGGGACTGGGTCAGCGATTTTCAAGCATTTTTGTTTCAGGATCTCTGCACAGTTCTACAAATCAGCGAGGACCCCGGTATAATTTTAGGAGGTTATAGCTCTCAATATTTACTACGTGAAGGGATAAAACCAATTTAAAGATATTTTTATTTAATTTGAATAATATTAAGAACCGATTGTATGTTCACAAAGTTCTTTAAAAATGCAGATTAAATATAGATCTTTTTGAAAATAATCTGGCGTTATTTTCAGACACCAAAACAGAACAAGTTATCATGAGAAAAGAACACTGCAGGCCCAAATATCTTATGGATATAGGTGCATGAAGTACCAAATAAATAAATAAATAAAATGAAGCAAATCAACTTCAGCCACACATGAAACGAATTATGCAGAATAACTACATAGAATTTACTCCAGTAAATCAAACCTGACTTAACATCCAACTCAATAGGGGCCTCCCTGGTGGCGCAGCGGTTGAGCGCTGCGCTGTGGAGCTGTCACGTGAGTTCGATGCCTGGCCGGGGAGATTTCCACATGGCGTGGCAGACCTCTCCTGCCTCGCCCGCTGCTCCCCTCAGCAGTGTATTTCTGATCTGCCTGTTCTGCTCCCCACTCTGTCTCTGGTGAACCCTCTCGCCGCCCCACACCTCTGGCCTATACCCAAGCTTGTATGTATAAATAAATGAATCTTTAAAAAAAAAAATCCAACTCAATAACTGTAACACACCAAACCAATATAATAAAAAACAAAAACCACAAGCTTATCTCAGAATGTGTTGACAAGAAGAGCCTGTCAAACTGGCAGCAGAGTGAAGATCCGGGCTCACCTTCACGTATTCACACTAAATCACAGCAGAACAAAGTTCATATCCCCTGAGAAATAAACCCACATCTGCAGCAGGCGACAGGTGCAGACGTCCAGCAGGCCGGGGTGGGGAAATCTTTAGCTGACCTGTGTGTGCAGTGATACAGGGGGGCAGCTCATAAGGGGAAGGGGGCTGGTTGCTGAACAGAGATCCCCCCACAGGGGCTTAAACATGCTGGGGACTTTGGAGATCCAGCACTGGGGACTTTGGGGTGGGCCCACAGATTTGGGCTCCAGGACAGGGGGTGCACTGTTGGAGAACCACAGGAGCAGGGTGCAGAGGGATTACTGATGAAACTGATGCTCCCAATATAGAACAGCTGGAGCCAAACTGGAGGGGAGAGCCCGATAGGACCCCTTGTCTCTTCTATGACGGTCTGTTACTTGTAGTGACAGGTTGTGATGTTCTAAACAACTGCCATCACCCAACCTCCTAACCCCCCCTTATGTCCCACACACCCACACACACCCTCCCACCTGCCCCACACAGGGTCAAACAGACAACAAACTACATCCACTAGCCAGTATATAAACACCCGGATCTTAACCCCAGAACGAAGCAACCCAGGATAGCGCTGTGCTCCGGAAAGCCCAGTGTGTGTCCGGTGCTGAGTTTAATTCTCAGACTTAGCCTAGAGGGTGAGGTTGCATTAGGTTATTCAAGATCTTTGGGGTGAGGAGTTGACCTAGAGCAGGGGGTCACTGTGGACCCCTACCCACAACTCTGGTGCCTACAGCCCAGGAGGGAGCTTGAGCCCCTGACACTCACTGGAGCTGATTCTTCAAGCCTCCTACCCTGGGTCCTTCCCCCATTATTCCTCTTCAGTAATAGTTCTGCAGTCACCCAGACAGGCACAAAGGCAGCAGTCTGCTGGGTCGCCCTGGTGCCTGCTGTCAACACTACAGTGAAGGGACAGAAGAACACATCACACATGCTGAGCAAGCAACCCTGAGAGACGTCTCAGTCCAGCAGGGCTATGGCATGTGCCTGAAGAGTTCAAGGGAACAGTTCTAACAACACCAACGAACTTTTAAAAAGTGGATGATGTAAAAAAACATAAACAAATAAAGACTGAGGAAATAGGAGACTGTTACAGTTAGAAACAGTAGAAAAAATGTTAGCACCAAATAAAAAAATGCAAGGCTTCAATAACAGACAAACGCAAGTAATGGAGAAAATTAACGAACTCAAAAAGCACAATATCAGAGAAAATACAAATGAAGAAACTATTGAAAAAATCATTTTTTAATGAAAATAGTGTAAGAATGCTTTGGGATTACTTAAAGAGAAATACCATCCATATCATGGGAGTGCCAGAAAGTAAAGAGAAAGACCAAGGTATAGTACCTTTATTTAAAGAAATAATTGCTGGGAACATTCTCAATCTGAAAAACAGATGTTCTGATGAAACAAAATAATATGAGACCAACACACACCGAGAAACATAACAAACCTGTCGAAAACCAGTGATGACAGAATACTGACAACACTGAGAGTGAAACAGGGTAACCAGGCTGTCGGATGAGTTCAGTGTAAATATACAGCCAAAAGGGGATACCAGGAGGTATATAAAGTACTCAAAGATAAAGATTTCTGCCCTGGAATCCTTTACCCTGCAAGATTAACTTTCCATACAGGTAAGTTAGAAGCTTCACTAAGAAGAAAAAGCTCAATGTATTAACACTGCTTGCACATGAGAGAAGTGCTAAGGGGCTGATTATAAAGCAACAGAACAGCAAATGGAGAAGTACCGGAGGAGACGGAGAGAGACAGTGTGGTCCATCAGAAGACACTGAGACCTGACAGACCCACGGGCCACACAAATATCCACCATAAACTACCCTCGGTAGGACCTAAAGCAAAAATCAACAGAAGTAACACATAACACAATGGAAGTTAAACCTAATGAAAACATAAAAGGAAGATGCCAACAAAATAAGACAGACAAAATAAAAAAGACAAGACAAATTAAAAACACAAACAAAAACAAACTGGTCATGAGCAATTAATCTAGTAACTATTTTAAATGGAAGCAGCCAGTATTCACCATTTAAAAGCACTGGTTGGTTGAGTAGATTTCGAAACAAAGTACAACCTGCTGCTTACAGGAAACCACTTTACCACCAATGTTAACCACAGACTTAAAGGCACTAAGACAAGTCTACAAGCAAATTATAATTAAGAAAATTCAGGAACTATGGAAAGAACAAAGAGAAGTAAGTACACAACAGCCCTAAATGAGGAGCTCGCCCTAACAGGCTAAACAGACATCTACGAAACACTCCACCCGAAGCAGCTGTGTGCACACTTTTTTCCAAGTGCACTTTGACACATTTTCAATAATAGACATTTTCCCTTCTCCAAGAGGGTCTGGGATGGAGCAGTGATGAGTCAGGAGACTCTTGGGGTGTTGGGTGACTGGGGGAAGGACTCCCCTGTAGCTGAGGGCCTCTCTCTTCCTCTCGTGCTGTAGCTGGGGCTGGGGGACCAGGGGGCTCTTGTTCCTGGAAGGCCATGTGGCCAGGAGGTCCACCCCCCTGTTGCCGTAGCCAAATTCATTGTCATACCAGGACATGAGCTGGACAAAGTGGCCATTGAGGGCAACGCCAGACAGCATCCAAGGTGGAGGAGGGGCTGACACTGTTCACATTGCCTGGACCACCGGGTCCTCAGTGTAGCCCAGAATACACTTGAGGGGCCCTGAGCCGCCTGCTTCACCACTTCCTGGATGTCATCACACAGGGCGGCTCTCCCACTGCAGGTCAGATCCGCAACCGACGTGTTGGGGGTGGGGCACGGAAGGCCCCGCCAGTTGCTCCTGCTCTGCTCAAGGATGGCCTTGCCCAAGGCTTTGTGGCACCAGTGGAATCAGGGATGATGTTGGGGGGATCAGCCATCACACCCCAGCTCCCCAGAGGGCCAGCCACAGTCTCAGGGGCGGCCGAGGTGTCATGGGTCACGGTCGTGAGCCCTCCAAGATCCCAAAGCTGTGGGTGACCTTGGTTGGGGACCAGGCAGCTAATGGTGCAGGAGGCGTTGCTGACAATTTCGAGGGAGGTGTCGACATCTCATGGTCCCCACCCAGCACAAACATGGGGGCTTTGGCTAAAGGGACAGAGATGATCCTTTAAGCCCCACTCTCAGGTGAGCCCTGGCCTTCTGCAGGTGTTTGCCACTATCCCAGCCGGGCAGGTGCACTGTTGATTTGGACATGGAAAGAATCAAGGAGCCTTCGGTGTCTGACAGCCTTTAATGCCAGCACAGGGCACCAGATCCCCAGGCAGACAGGCAGGGAGAGAAGGAAATACCAAAGACCAACGGAGCCTCTTAGCCCCCCTTATACTGTTAAATGCCGGTAGTCACATAACACATCGTTGCACACGCAGGACCCATCTGCTGTTTACTGGATGCAAAATAAAAGAGCCTGAGCTGCTTCACGGCGCTCACACAGGGTAGTGAAGTCAGCATGGCGCCCAGCACATACTCATCACAGTATCACCCACTGGACGTTGGAAGCATCTCACTCTGGAGACGGAGACGGACTTTCTGGTGATGACAAGTCCAGGCGCAGCATCACGGGGTGGGCTCACTGTGGACTTGGGCAGATGGACAGACAGAGCCCTGCTGCTCCGGAGGCTTTGATGCTCTCTCAGGAACCAGGGACACAGGCGCAGCGGGCAGGGGCCCGGGAGGCAGGCAGCTTCCCAGAGAGAATCTTCACGCTCTGTCCCTCTGGCGCTCTCAGACTCCTGTAGTCTCATGATCTTGCCTCAGAGTGACCGTCTCACAGGGCTGCTACCGCGCTGCTGCTGCTTTTAGCCCTCTCCCTAGGCCCAGGGGTGCGCATTTACACCTGTGCAGGCCCAGTGCTCTCACTGAGGTCACAGGGATCACCTGGCAGGTGCTCCCCTGTCCTCACTCACACTCAGGTCACCCTGCTCACAGCACTGACTGTAACCGGAACACGGAGTTCACCCTCATCACAAATAGCCATAAAGCAGAGACAGGAATTGAATCTTTAAAGTGCACGGTAATCAGACAGCTGGCAATCTGGACTATGGGGGGTTAACACCCTAAAGAACCCACCTTAACATTTCATTACCAGCTGCCTTTTTGTAGTCTGATGCCAGGCAGGAAGGGAACTAAACCCAGCCACGGACACTACTCAAATAGCTTACCTGTCACTGTCCTAGTTCTGCGCCTGTATGCACAATTGCAGGACTACTGAGGCTTAGGGAACAACAACAATGGGATTTATTTAACATAGAAAAACAAATTGTCGTTGAGGCCGAGAAATGGCCTTTTACCTCACTCAAAGCAATGTCCAGATAAAAAACAGCGAAGACAGCATCTTCCAGCCACTGTGGACACGGAGCTCCTCTTCCAAACAATAGGCCAATGTCCAAGATGGCGTCTTCCTGCCTCTGCACACACGTAGCAGCCAGTCTGGAGGCCAGGTCCCATCTCATGAGGACAGCACTGGACACAACAGGAAATGCTCTGGAGCCACTGTGGTGCCCCAGCACAGGACCAGGCCAGCAACACTCAAAACAGCAGCTACAGCGGCCAAACGCCCCAACAAACAAATGGCCCAACAAATGGCTGCACTCGTGCATTTTAGCAAGGCACCCCAGCTTTGGGTCTTTGCTTTTTCCCTCTGCTGTAGCAGTAACAAAAACAGGGAGCAGTTTCCAGTCACTCAGCTACTTGCAAAGCCTCCAAAGATTCCCTCTCAAAAATTGGTGCAATGGGTGCCAAGGTCACGGCCCCAAAGTCACTGAAGATTTCAAAAACTCTCAATCCGAATCTCTACATCCTGGCGGCTCAAAATCTCCTGGTGGCTCATGCCCAGATTCTCAATCATGGTGGCTGAATCCCTGTTCTTCCTTGCTGCTCCTTCTCCCTTCCCTTTTATTTCTTATCAGTTGCTCCCCCCCAAACTGGGATACCTTTTTAGCATTTTCTCTGGGGCGCTGTGTCCTCACTAGCAACCCCTCCTGGGGGCACCACCTATACCAGACTCTGGCCTCAGCCTGCAGTTACAAGTTAAACACAGACAGTGCGGAGTGAGCAGGCCTCACCGATGCCAGGAGCCCTTGATGTGCAGCGCCACCCCCACCCCGCTGGTCAACTGGCCTCAGGCGCCTCCCCCTGTGCAGAGGCTGCCCTTCAGTCAGCACTGGCTCCCAGCAGCCTCCAGGGGACCCACCAGACCCTCTACCGATATTGTCAATAATAAGTAAAAGATATAAAATTTTATAGGACATGAATTATAAATGGAATTATATTAAGTTACATACAAATACAGAACAGTAAAGCCTTAGAAATTAAAAATATGAGATATATGATTAATTAATAGATGAATTGAAAGAGTAAAGTCGGGCCTCCCCGGTGGCACAGCGGTTAAGCGCTGTGCTGTGAAGCTGTCGGCAGCGGGCCATGAGAGTTCAACGCCCAGCCAGGGAGAATCCCACGCCCAGCCAGGGAGAATCCCACATGGTGCGGCAGACCTCTCCTGCCTCGCCCGCTGCTCCCCTCAGCAGTGTATTTCTGATCTGCCTGTTCTGCTCCCCACTCTGTCTCTGGTGAACCCTCTCGCTGCCCCACGCCTCTGGCCTGTACCCCAGCTTGTATGTATAAATAAAATAATAATAAAATCTTTAAAAAAAAAAAAGAAAGAGTAAAGTCAAGGAGATAGATGGAAAGGTGAGGGGAGCAAAAGGGAAGGATATTTGTCTATCAAACAATGATTCCAAAAGTTCACAAAAATTTTTTCAATGCAGCACAAGGATTGATTATAATATTTCAAGAAAATGTCTCAGGCTTTACAGATAAAATTTTACATTTTAACTGCCCTAACCAAATTCTTGCTACAACAGACCACACCCACTATATCAGAATGAAGTTTCAGAAAAAGAGTGGAGAAAGACCTTGAAAACTTCAGCGTGCCACAAACACAGGCCTGGAGGCCAGAGACACTGAAGCCAGGCCTTCCCCGTTCTGAGGAAAAGCTATTTCAAAGCAGAATACAAAACAGCCCGACACCAGTCAGGATGGACCTCAAGCCTCTGAGCTAGGCCCCCGGATGCTGAGAGCGTGGGCGTCTTCCTTTTCCTGTTCCTCCTTCGTGACACCAGCAGGCAAATGCATCAGAGCTGAGGGGCAGACTCTGACACCACCTGAGCCTCCTTCCTCAATGCTGTGAAGTCCGAAGGTACAGGTGAGACATCGGGTGGGGGGGTGCTAGAGGAGCAGGTGCTGATAAGGCAGGTCTCACATGAGCCTGTTTCCTATTCTGAGGAATAAAGCAAATAAACTCTTCACCGCTGAGAGGGGAGTGGGGAGAGTTGAAGGCTCTGAACAGAGAGGAGGAAGGAAGAAGCAGCCCTCTCAGGAGGGGTGGGAGTGAGTTGCTGGGAAATGGCATGCGGAGGTGGCAGGGCTGTGGGCACTGGGCTCTGCTGATCAGAAGGGGGGAGGGGAGAGAGCCGCACTCAGGCAGCAGCAGGGTATGCAATAGACTAGGAGAAATGCAGCAAGTGTGTGGATTATTTTTACTTTTTAATTTATCATTGTCACATTTTGTATTTTAATAGTGAACATACATTACATCATATTAATTGTAAATTACATGTCTATATCACAATCAGAATAAGGCAGGTCTTTCTAAATTCTGAAAGGGCCAACCAGTGGTGGGTGAGGCCCAGAGCAGAGCTGAAGGGCTGGGCTCCTGCCTGCTCTGGGCAGCGCCCTCAGGCCTCCTCCACTCCTCAGGATTCTGCTCTCTGTGGGACCCACGCAGAGTGTCCCCCTTCTTTGTGAGGTGAGACAATTTCTTAATAGCTTTCCAGTTCTGTGGGCCTGAAGGTGATGGCTTTGTCATTTACAGGATATCTTTAGTTAATTTCAGTAGGAAGTTTCGTCCATACAAATTAGCCTGCCTTTTACAGAAATGGGAATTCTTGCTTATTAATTAAATCACTTGTATCAAGATAACATTGTTTTACAACACTGTATATTTGTGTATATGTTTTTACAGGGCCATATCTTCTCAATGATCGCCTTCCTCCTGCCCCCGCTTCTGTCTTTCTTTTATTTTTTAAGAATATCTTTTTTTAAAAAAGATTTATATATTTATGCATACAAGCTGGGTACAGACCAGAGACGTGGGGAGGTGCGAGGGCTCACCAGAGACAGAGTGGGGAGCAGAACAGGCAGATGGTCAGAAACACACCTAGCCCGGATCTGGCTCACCCCACCCCCTGTCAGGTGGGAAAGTGAAGCAAGTTCATGACAGGGCAGAGGACAGGCTGTGTGTGGGGGGGACTGAAGACAGACACAGGCAGGATGGGGACCCTTTCCTCAGCTCCGTCACCTCCAGGAGCCCTAGTGTGGGTCTACTGCACCATCCCCAGAAGAGAGAGGGCAGCACTTCTGGGGTCTAGACAGGCAGGGGAAGGGCCCGATAAGCTGCCTGCCTGGGGCCTGAAAACCAAGCAGTGCTAATTTCATCCATGCCACATCAAGAAAATGGCTCACTCCTTCATGATTTGGCCTTTAAGCAGAGGACTGTTCACCAATGAGAACAATTTCCACCTGATAGTGAAAGCAGGAAATTCTATCACCTCAGTGGAAATGCATGGGGGGGCATTTCTGGGCTGTAGGGGCCCAGGGGCTCAGCGACCTACCCCTGAGCTTTTCACAGGAAACACTGGATTTTCTTGAAGGAGTAAAGTTACTGTGGCCAGCCTGGCTATTTCACAGGAGAGGGAACCAGAGGGATTTACAAGGTTAAAGAATCAAGCCTTTTCTTTACTTTCTGGTGACTGCACATATTTTTTAAAAGATATTTTTACTCAGCTTTCATATTTTTGTTTGTAGACTCACCCAGTCTCTGTCTTGCCATCCGCGGTCCGCCCTGACAGAGGTTTGTGGGGGAAGGTCACAGCCTGTGATTTGGTCTCAGGAGACTAACATCCAGGCCCCAGACCCCGGCTCAGGTTCTCACACTGACACAGGTTAGTCCCGGGGTCTGGGAAGCCCAGAAGCTCCGCAGGGAACCGCTGACTTGGCAGAGTCACCACGACAGGGAGGACGGTCCCTCTGGCCACAGCAGTGTGGAAGGAAGCATCAGAGGCTGAGGCTGGTCCTACAGGACATCTAAGATCACAGTGCCACTGACAGGGACAGCAGACCCAGAGCCACCCCGGGGAGAGCTGGAGCAGATCATGTCACAGCCTGCTGCTCAGTTTCCTGCTCTGGAACCTGGGAGACGCCATTATAATCAGTGAACATTCATTATCCTCCTACAATGCACACCGAGCACCTTTAATGCTCAGGGCGGCTCTGGAGGCAAAGGGGGAAGTGTGGCTTCTCCTCCCCAGGAGAGCAGTGGGTCTCAGGAGGGGTGGCCTGTGGGTCACCTGCTCCCTTGAGTAGAAGAGCAGCTCTAATGGTGCCTGGAGGTGACCTCACCCCCTTGTCTGCAATGTCCCCGTGCGGAGAGGGGCTCTCTGGACATCTCTGCCCTTAATGTCCACCCTCACTTTCTGTAGCTGCAGAAGCTGATTCTGCCTGATGTGGACGTTTAACCTACAGCTCAGAATCCTGTGTGTCCTTTGGTTTCTCTGGTTTGACAGCCACGATCGCACTTTACTAAAAGCATCATTTCTTGTAAAAGTCTAGGTTATTTCTTCATTAAAGAATCTCAAACTTCCCCTGATGTTATTTTAAGCCCCGTTACTCCCCAACAGAGGCCTTTGAGCATATCCCATGATTTCATTCACAGGTGTTTGTTAATCATATTCTGATGCACCAGTCTGCGTGACTGTGGCCCCCCCAGCAGGTCCCTCACACTTGTGCTCACAGGCCCCACCCTGGAGTCAGCAGCCTCCCAATGGCAGGGCCATAAGAGAGAGGAAATTGTGAGAAATGCAGCAGAGGAGCATGAGGAGACGTGGCTGAGACTGGGGTGTCTGATGGGTTCCTGGAACACGGAAAGGAGAGTGGGAGAAACTAATGAAATACAAATAAAGCATGGAATTTATTTAGTAAAAATGCGTCAATATTGCTTCACTAGCTGCATGCACAGTAGACTTGCAAGATGTTAATATTGCGGAAGTGGGAAAGTTACACAGAAACTCTACTACCTTTGCAACTTTTTGTAAGTCCAACAGTATATTAAAAAAATGTCATTTTAAAAAGAGCCCAACAGGGTCTTCCCTGGTGGCACAACGAGTTAAGTCTCAGCACTATGAAGCTATCCAGAGCCACTGCCGCTCGAGTTCGATCCCCAACCAGGGAGCTTCCCACATGGTGCAGCAGACCTCTCCTGCCTGGCCCGCTGCTCCCCTCAGCAGTGTATTTCAGTAAATCCGTCTGTTCTGGTCCCCACTCTTGCCGCTGCTGAATCACTCACTACCCACACCTCTGGCCTACATCCCAGGTCTTGTATGCGCAAATAAATAAATCTTAGAAAAAAAAAAAGAACTCAACAAAGTACTAGGTTGTAGAAGGAAAAAATGATCTACTTTCCAGTTTTACCAGGTATCGTTATGGAGGGAAGAGAGGGGTGCAGGGGAGAAGAGATGGAAACCTCACACACAGGGCAGGGCCCTGAGGCTCCTCTCCCCGAAGCCCTGCTTCTCTGACTCCTCACAGAGCACCTCAGCCCCGGGCTGCCCGCCCTCCAGGACAACCAACTCTGCCCCACTCAGACCCGCCCACTCTTGGCGGCTCCACCAGAATTCAGAACAGTGAACAGCGCCCCCGTGTGGCCACAGGGCTGAGCACAGGAGACCAGAGCTCCCCTTTCTCTTGCTCAGCCAGACCCTCCCGAGAGCTCCCAGCAGCAGGACAGGCATCTGCACACAAGGGGGCGCCCAAGACCTGTGTCAGGAATCCTGGAATGTCATACCTAGTGAGTGACTTTGCACTCAGCCCCAGGGCACAGCCAAGTGTCCAGGTCATAAGCGTGGGCTCCAGACTTCTAGGTGGTTACACAAAATACACAGGTGCTGTAAGTCTCTTGGATGGAAGTTTGGACTCCAGAGTCGCTACATTTCTTCCTGCCTCTGACTGCAAGGATGCAGTGCCTCCTTCTGGGAATCAACCTTAAATTCTCCATCCTTTGATGAAGAGAGGGACCTAGGAGAGCCCCCAGGGCACTCGCTAATCAGATGGGGAGGCCGTATCTGAGTGGCCATGGTCAGCATGGAAGGACCATGCACTGTGCTTAACCCGTTGCGCCACCAGGGAGGCCCCGGCACCTTCTTTACCTGTCTCTCTGCTCCTTGTGCCTCTTCTGCCTCCATCCTGCTTCCTGCCTTCTCTAGTCTCTTCTTTCTTCTTCACTTTCTTGTCTCTTCTCCTCAGCTCCACCCTCCCTTAGGTGGGGCAGGGAACCTGGAACCTCCCTTTTCCTGGGCACCACCTCGTTACAGGTGGGGGGTTCTGTTCCTGCATCTGGAGCCTCACGTGTGTTCTGTGGCTTTGGAAAAAATGAGAACCCCCCTTCCTGCACATATACATATCCCTTTCTACGTGTGTATATATATACACTTTGTGGCTACTATACGTGCTGTAGTTATTGCTGGGTATGGTACACACATATTTCACATGTATTTACACATGTATTTCACATGTATTTATTGATTCATTTATTAAAGGTCAATTAAAAAATCTGGATTCTAAATTCGTATCAAGAAGTGAGAAATCCATCCAGAGATCGCGAAAGTGATTTCATTTATGTTAAGCTGATAATCTCTTCTTCATTTCACCCTGGTTATAGCTCATGGAACAGAAAACCAAATAGACCTCCCAGCATGCTTTGCAGACCCTCAGAGCTCCCTGGTCACTGATATCAGGGGGTCCCCTTTGGCTGAGCCCAGGGCACCTGTGGGCCTGTTACAAATACTCAGGTCTCTCCCAGGCCCAGCAGGCCAGGGTGATGAACAGGCGGCCCGGGAGTCACCAACAGGCCCTGCAGGTGAGGTGCGGCCCTGCAGGTGGGAATCTGGTCTCCTCTGCTGCGAAAAGCGTGATCTGAAACCAGCACCTCAGCCCCAGCGCTGTTATACACACAGACCTCAGGCTCTGCTCTAGACCTTCTGCGTCTCTAAGTGTCCAGGTGACTCCTGTGCCCACTGAAGTGGGGCTCCCTGGTTTACATGGGATCTTGAAGTCAAAAGTGGGGACAAGAAGATTCTGCCTCACTCAGACCCCAAAAGAGAGCTGTCTCACACGGTGAAATAAAGTGAAATAAAACATTGTAGGGTAAACGAAAGAGTCATCAGATTTTTCTGCCCTTCCCTCAATGATGGACCTCTGCAGGCCTACCCGCGAGCCTCATACAGGCACCTGAAGTAGTGTGTGGGCCTGCGTGAGTGTGCGCACCTGAGCCAGAGACTGGGCTTAGAAGCAGGAGCAGAGAACAGAGTGTGGCGCAGAGGCCCGTTTGGGGTGCAGCAGAGGCCACGAGAGATCATCTGAGACCCTGAGACAGTGAAGATTCGCCCGGGGCTGGGAGGCCTACTTGCTTCCCGGCCCCCCGGCCCCACTGCCTGCCCTGCACCCAGTTGCCTCCCTACGAGACACCATTAAAAGCCTAAGAAGCCACCGAGGGCCCCAGGACTCCTCCCTCCTCTTGACCCATCTGCGCAGCTCCACAGCGACCCTGCCCCCGGTGCTCCTGCCTCTACAAACATGAACAGATTCGGGGACTCACACAAGTGTCGACATTCTCAATAGCCCACTGCAGCCTCAGCATGGCCCACACAGCCCCCCAGCCGTACCCCATCACCTGGTCCATCCACTCTGGCCCAGCCCCTCCCCACAGGCCTCCACGGTCTCACCTTCAGGGGCTGGGGGACACTGAGAGCTCTGTCCCTGCCTGCGGGAGAACAAAACAGAACCTGGTCAGAGCCAGAGAGATGAGACCCCAGGAGGACCTGATGGGGGTGACTCCCCAGGGGCTCCACCCACACTATCCCCAGGGGATAAGGGATCAGTCCCCTGATGCACTTACCTGAGTGTAGCTTCTTCCTTCACCTGTGGGAAGAAACATCTGTGAGACCAGGGAGGAGTCAGCCCAAGAAGGCCGAAGGAATCCCCAAGTCTGGGCCAGAGGGAAGTGTCCAGAACTGTGACTGAAGACCAGGAAATATGAAGAAAGGAGATGGGGGGGCCTGACCCCCACCCCGTGGAGTGTGTCCTGTGCAGGGCCCTCCCCTCTGACATTTGCTGGGACTCAGGGCCCCATCACCAGCATTATCAGGGTGAACATTTCAGCCAGTGATTCATTTTCAAAAATGCGCTACAAAAGAGGGCTCGCAGTCAGCTCCAACCGGGGAACACATGTGGACGGCACTTCCACTAACCAGGTAGGGCAAGTCTACCTGGGGCTTGAAAGCCCCCAGTGGACAAGACCCCCACTCCCTTCCCTACCTGAGCGCCTCTTCCTCCACATCACAGCTGCAGCCACCGCAGCTCCAGCGAGCACAGCTCCAACGACCAGGCCAGCAATGAGGCCCCCGGTGGGCCTGGAGGACGGAGGAGGGGGCTCTGGAAGGGAAGGGGAGGTGAGACCCCGAGCCCCAGGCCTCCATATGATGAAGATTTCCAGAAGGGCTCCTGATTCACCTGAGAAGCTGTGGCCACATTCCCCTCCTTACCCCAACTCAGGACTTGGGGTTCCCGCAGCCCCTCATGCTGCACATGGCACGTGTATCTCTGCTCCTCTCCAGAAGTCACCTCCACAGCCGCCCACTTCTGGAAGGTTCCATTCCCCCCAGGCCTGGTCTCCACCAGCTCCGTGTCCTGAGTCAGGTCCTCCCCATCACGCTGCCAGGTCAGGGTGATCTCCGCAGGGTAGAAGCCCAGGGCCCAGCACCTCAGGCTGACCTCATGGTCAGAGATGGGGTGGAGGGTCATGTGTGTTCTTGGGGGATCTGAGAAGGGTGAGAACATTCACACTTTGGGTTTTTCCCTCATGGGCCCTGAAAAAGCCTCATGTGACCATCCTCAGAATGGACAGGGCAATGGGTTTGGAAAGAGGAAGCACAAAGTCTAGAAACCAGCTTGGTCTGGGGAGTCTGGGATAATCTTATTCCTTAGAAAGGTCTAGAATTAGGGCAACAGAATTGGATAGGAGGACACAGTTGTCTAAGGAGGGGAGAGACTTTTGCTCCTGACTTGGGGACTCAGAAAATCAGGAGTCAGATCAGAAAAATGCCCTCAGACCAATAACAAGATTAAGAGAAGAACGGATGGTTTCCCATATGGCTGCCAGATCAAAAGGATCCCGTGAAGGGTGATTTCAAGGCTGGTCTCCCCTCAGGCTCAGGAGAGACTGGATTCCTTAACTGTTCTGAGCAAAAGTAAGATCCTCTGGGCAAGTCAGGAAACCCAGGGGGCTCCTCCTTCTCCGACCAGAAAGAGGGCGCTGCTGAGACCCCGACTCCCTCTTCCCCGTGGGGTGCCGGCCTGAGGGAGATTAGGAGACCTCGGGCAGCTCTTACCTACTCGCAGCAGCGTCTCGTTCCCGTTCTCCAGATATCTGCGCAGCGACTCCACGCACCTGCCCTCCAGGTAGTTCCTACTGCGCTCCGTGTCTCCCTTCTCCTCCCACTTGCGCCGGGTGATCTGAGCCGCCGTGTCGGCCGCGGCCCAGGAGCGCAGGTCCTCGTTCAGGGCGATGTAATCGGCGCCGTCGTAGGCGACCTGATAGTAGCCGCGGAGGAGGCGCCCGCCGGGATCCAAGTCGCAGCCGACCATCCACTGGAGGGTGTGAGCCCCTGTCCCCGCCCCGAGTCAGCCCCGCGGTCACCCCGCCCGCACCCGCCCTCCTGCCAGGAATAAACTGAAACTGAAACCGCAGGGGAGACAGTCCCCAATGGTTCATCTCAGGTCGAGGGTCGGGGGGAGTCCACCCTTCTCAGGGTGTAGCTCCGAGGCGGAGTATGGGGTCACCCGCCGTCCGCGGGGATGGGGGTCCTGACCTAGCCCTAGACCCGCCCCGCTCACCTGCCTCACTCTGGTTGTAGTAGCCGCGCAGGTTGCTCAGGCTGCGTTGGTACCACGGGATGAAGTTCCTGAAGTTCCGCGTCTCCTGCTCCCAGTACTCCGGCCCCTCCTGCTCCACCCAGGGCGCCCGCGGCTCCGCCCTCTGACCCGCCGTGGTGCTGTCAAACCGCATGAACTGCGAGTTGTCCACGTAGCCCACGGCGATGAAGCGGGGCTCGGCAGGACCCGAATGTGCCATGGAGGTGTAGAAATATTTCAAGGAGTGGGAACCTGGGGGTGAGGAGGGGAGACCCGGGTTGACCCTACCAGTGCGGGTCCCATTCCCCAGAGTAACAGTGGTCCCCCAGGGAAAGGGGAGGTTCCAGGTTCCCTGCCCCACCCAAGGGGCGGGGTGAAGCTGCGAGGGAGAAATAAGAAGCTGAAGAAGAGAGAAGCAGCTAGAGAATACTAGAAGGAGGAGGCAGGATAGAGACGGAAGAGGCACACGGAGCAGAGAGACATGTAAAGAAGCTGCACTGGCCTGGACTGATTGAAGCAGATGTGGGTGAGAGACCGTGGGGAGGTGACATTGCAGCTTTGGCCTTGATTTTGATCTTGCTCTTCCCCTCCCCCCGCCCCCACTTCTCTGGCTGTTTCTGACCCTTTTCTATGGGTCCCTGCCGAAAGGTGTTTTAGACTCATGGCAGGCCTTTGGGCCTCACTTTGGGCCCATCCCATTTGGGTGGACATTCACCCATGAGGGGATGGATGAGTAAATTTGGGTACTTGATTTGGAAACTGTATTCTTTGTCTTTTCTGCATTGCACACTAATTGTATTAAAGTTTCTTTCCACTAAAGTCTTTTCTGTTTTGTCTTGATGCGGCCTATGCCAGAACCTATTTAGAGTGGACAGGATTGGGGGTTCCGGGTGTCCCTCTGCCTGCTCTGTAACAGAATTTGCGACCGCGGCAGGACTAAGCCATCTGTACTTGTCAGCCCTATTGGGAATTTTGTCTTCCCCAGGGCACTGGCTACCATAAGCACCAATGTGGTTTGTGTTTCTCTTGTTTGTTTCTTTCAGATACGTATAGATTTGCTGTTAAAAAAAAAAAGGAATTGGCTTGGGCTTTGTGGAAACTCTGTATTTGTGAGTAATTTGTTTGTAGTCGCTGGCTAAGAGGTTTGATTTTGTGGAAATTATTCTGTGTAACAGTATTCTCAAAAGATTGTAGTAAGTTCGACCATGTGGCCAGTTCAAAGATGGCGTCTGAAGTCATTTTGGCGGGCTTTTCTTTTTTTTTTTTTAATGATTTATTTTTT
>PVIJ01021972.1:0-17266 GCA_004024925.1 Scalopus aquaticus
ACATAAGAGCATTTACGAAAACAACTATACTAACTAGAGAACATCTTGTTTAGTACTTAACGCTACATGATGAAGACAAACTCCATCCTGGAGTTTGCTGGGTCTACTTTCTCCCCCATTTCCATCTGTTATTTGTCTGTGATACTGACAGCAACTCAGATGGCTAAGTGCTCATCCAAGGTTCCTAGATTAGAGGACGTCTGTTAGCCCAAGAATTTTGATCAGTCACTCACAGACTCCATTTCTTTGATGCCTACAAAAGAGTTTCATAGATTGATCATAGTTAATACGCAGAGCAGAGCTTTCCTTTTCCTTCAAATAAAGGGGTGGGGGAGAGTAAGCTACCCTATCTCTCCATTTTCACCTGGGGGGTCCTGTTCTCCAAAAGCACTATATATAACATATAAAAATATAGTCTTAGATACATTAAATGTCTTATGTTATATTTATAGATTTATAGATCTATAAACTTATTTACAGATCATTATGCGAAATATGCACAAAGAGCTGGAAAGCTAGCACCAAAATGCTCCCTGTATGTATACTGTGTTTCTTTTCATTACCATGGTTATTTTTAGATGGTGAGGTTATGCGTGATTTTTTAAATTCATTTTGTATAAAAATATTTTCTAGGTTTTCGCATTGGTTACCTATCTCTTGTGAAGCAAATAGAAAATCTTTTAAAAATGTAAATTAAGTACCTGGTCTCTCACATATTTCACAAAAGCTACAAAAATTAACAGAGAAACTAAGACATTTCCCCAGGTCAATTCATGACCTCGATAAATTAGAAAGTCGAGTCAAAACTTATCTAATCTTAGTTAACCCCAACTGTTTCCTGCTGCTTTCCTGTGGGTGTATCTTTGAGAGTTTCATCTAGCTATATTGTCTGATATGGTAGACACTAACTACATATAGCATCTAATTTTATATTTTATTTAATTAAAAGTTATTTTAAAATCAAAATTTAGTTCTTCAGTTTTAGCAGCTTTATTTCTAGTTCTCATGTGGCTACTGGCTATCAATTGGACAACATAGAAACAGAAAACTCCATCATGGAAGAAAGATTTATTATTCAACACTGGTCTTGATGCTCAGCTGCTAACTGAGCACAGTGTCACAGTTAGTCATGAGTAAACCTTCAGAGGGAAGACGTCCATATATGTATTTGAAGTAGGGGTGCAGACACTACTTATACCTGTTTCTCTTCCAGGCTGCTTCTGCTTCAGAGAGAGTAATTAGGAGTGTCCTCAGAGACTGTGTAAATAGTATACAGTTGGCCAAAGACCTTGACCTGAAAAGTCTCTGGGAATCACAAAGCCTTAATAGAAAAATACATGAGTCACAGATATTCCGCCGAAATATAGGCCATCTGTCAATGTCAGATTTTAAGTGACTTTCTAAGCAACATAGATACTTGTCAGAGGCACACAATGGTGGAAGTCCATCCCCAGCTCCAAGTGTCAACATGCAAACACCTTTGTGGCATGAGGAATAGCACTGAAAATCTGCTTAAGCACAAGACATTATAAAGGTCTGCAGTAGCTGCTATGCCACAGAAATGAGAAGAGTGACACTCTCTGAACTTAAAGACAAGCATTCTTTAAATTTAGTAATTAGGCCTCAGCTTATTTTATAATTATTTATCTTTGCCTTTTGGTTCTTACAACACAAAGTATAGTCGTTAAACCACTAAAATCATCCTCACCTGTAAAATTCTCAGAAATGCAGAATCTCAGATCCTACACAGGACGTACAGAATCAGAAACTCATTTTAGCAGGGCACTAATTTCTCTCCCTTCACTCCACTTTCAACTTCTAGAATGTAGAGGAGACATATCTCTGAACCAAATTTTGCTCAATATGCTGGGTCTGACAAAAAGTATGGGATTTAATAAACATTAATTAATTGAAAATCTGAGATCTGGTTTTCAAAATAAAGAAGTCAGTGTACTTTAAATGTGTTGTCCAAAAAATACTTAAGAAATCATGTAACATGTCAATGTTTCCCTTTGTTTTAAAATGTAAAAAGTAGAGATTATCATGTAGTAATACTAATAAGCAAATAATAAACCATGCAAGATTCCTTTGTTCTTTACATTGCCATCTATAAGGGCAATCATTTTTAAAAGCTTTTATTGGATAGCTTGAACAGAATCATGCCCTAATTATAGTCTTCCTTTTTATTTGCCACTGAGAGGAAAAGCACCAGATGAAGCTTTTGAGACTCTATGGTTTGTTCGCTGTATTAAATGCTTCTAACTGCTGACTTTTATCGTTCTTAACAAGTCAAGACCAGACTGAATGTCTCTGAGGATAATTGTTTTTATTCATTTCCCTTCTGTATTGCTAAAATGGAGGCAGTATGTAAATTAAGGAAAGAGATTCAGATTTAGAACTGCCCCAGACCTCTATCGGTACTCAGAAAAAGGCAGAACCAAATCTCTTCTGCTTAGATATTTCATGTCTTCATGATCAGTGGGTTTTCCTGGAAAATGGACGAAGTTTCTTGGTTCTTCGAGGTGGTCTCTATGCCACTAAGTTAATATAATTGACTTGAGCATAGATTCCATTCCAAAATAAAAAATCCATGCTGATCTGTATAAATGCTCCTATAAATGATATTGATCTTATAAATGATATTGAAAACCTGGAATTTTGCTCTTATCCATACAATAAGTAGAGTAGTAACATGGAAATTACTGGAGGTCAGGGTGCTGACTTTCTGGGTCTTATTATTCTCTCACTCTGTGACCTTGGGATAAAGAAACAAAGTCATGGTTTTCAAATGGCAGTGATTTTTCACCCCTCCAGGGGTCAATTGGAGATGTCTGGAGACATATTTGACTGTCATGACTTGGGTGTGCTACAGGCATCGAGTGCCCAAAGGCGAAGGATGCCGCTAAACATCCTACAGTGCACAGTACAGCCTCAACAACAAAGGATTATCTGGCTTATACTACCAATAGTACAAGGTAGAGAAACCCTGAACATAAAGAACCTATTATCATTGCCATCATTCAGCATTGATCCGCTCAAACAAAAAACATGGTCTAC
This sequence comes from Scalopus aquaticus, assembly GCA_004024925.1. Taxonomy (NCBI): domain Eukaryota; kingdom Metazoa; phylum Chordata; class Mammalia; order Eulipotyphla; family Talpidae; genus Scalopus; species Scalopus aquaticus. The sequence goes on from PVIJ01021972.1 coordinate 3,058, forward strand.
AAAACACCAGAGACTTTGAACGATGGAATCCTCAAATCAATAAACAAGGGTTCACAGAGCTCTTACTTCATGCTCAGCACTGTTTTGGGTTCTGTAGAAAACACAGAATTGTAATAAGGCATGGTCTTTTATTCTTCCAGAAACTAAAAAATAGAATAAACATCGAGATCTAATAGGGTAATTCCTCATTGATCCATTCCAGTAATTTTTTTGCTGCCTCTCTACATGGTGCTCAGTCTAATTATGGGATGACTCCCTATTCCCCTGGGATGCCACTTTTCATTCTCATTCACTTCCCTGTTCTGAAGGAACAGCAATTTGCCACCGAATGGTTATTAGCCTTTTTCCCTTTAAGAGACTAAGAAGGAAAAAAAGCCCACAGGATAATTTTTAAAAGTTGTTGCTCCAGTTTTTCTCCAACTTTAGAAATCTCTGTTGGCTTTTAATTAAGAACTTGCATTTAGACTGTGAGATGAACCAGATTTGAAGGATTGTTTTTTCACTCTTTTAATGAAATGACACTCATTTCCCTAGGAGGGGTTTTCCCCAGATCCTCATTGTTCTACTAAAGATGATTTACACGGGCATCTGTGGAGGTAGCTAAATCTTTGATTGAAGAAGGAGGCCAGGGTAGACACAATGTACCATCCCTCTGAGAAACTAGGAAATAAATACCCTTGGGACACTGAGCTGAAATCCTCACAAACTTCAACATGGAATGGCCTGGAGGTGGGGTAAGTCAGAGTCCCCAAGAGTGGCAGCAGGGGCAGACAGAAGGCACAGAAATTTAGTGTGAATGTGACTGAATCAGTCAGTTGTCTCAGACACCTGCAATGCACATTTCAATCCACCCCCTCTTCTCAGTCAGCCTTGAGAATCTTATACATATTCAGAAGGATATACCCATATATTGGGGTCCCTAAATTTCATTTTTTTTCTGAGTCACCTGGCTAAGAATAAAGCTAAACTACTGATTTTAAATAGAATTTAATGGAAGAAGATATAATGGGAAAAAAAGATATTTGCATTTTCTTAAAATATCTTCCTCAAGGAAATTTATTAATTATTAAAAAATACTTCATAAGTGAATAAAACCTAATCAAGTTCAACATTACCAGTAATAAGACCATACCATTCCTCTGATGAACAGCAAAGGCCATTACATCATCATGGGCAGTATTCTTAAACAAATATATAAAACCTCTATAACCTCAACATGAGTAAATCATCAAACTCAAATTGAGGAATATCTTACAAAATAACTAATCAGTATTCTTCAAAAGTGTCCAGGTCATGAAGGATGAGGAAGACAGAAACTGTCATAGGTTGGAGGAGACTAGGAAGACATGACAACCAAATGCAATGTGAAATCCTGCATACCATCCTGGGCCAGGAAAGAGGACATTGGCAAGAAAGTAGCGAAATGTAGATAATGTCTCAGATCTAAATTAATAACATTGTATTGTATCAATGCTAATCTCCTGGAGTTTTTTTTTTCCTGTCCTATGGTTATACGATTATAATATTAATGACAAGAAAAGGAAGCATCTACACTCTTCATGCACACAGAACCTGCATGAAGGCTATACAGGAACTCCGTATTGTTTATGCAGCTTTTCTCTAAGTAGGAAATTATTTCAAAATAAAGTTTTAAATTAATAGAAAACACAGACGCTAACAAGACATAGTTTCATTAATGCGGATATAAAAAAGAAATTAATTAGTCCTTCCAGAAAGGTGGGAAGTGGTAGGGGAAGAAGGTAGAGTGTAAAAGGGGAAGAAGGTAGAGTGTAGAATGAAACTGGTCCAGAACACATGGAGTAGGAACTAAGAGAATTGTGATTGATGCAGGAATTTATTTCTCAATCAGAAGGATACAAAGATTTTAAAAGTTTACCTCAGAGTAAAACACAGCCCACTGAGAAACTCTCCTTAATCCAAGCAGATTATTTGCTCAAATAAACCATCTTTCCATGATCAGCAGCTATTGCACAAGAATCTTAGACAAGGCAATGTCCATAAAAAGGGGTCCCACATCATGCAGACCTCAGGTAAACACAGCCTCCCATATTTTGCCCACCTACCACTTCCCAAATGTACCACCCAGACTGAGATGATCAACATTTTTAGATATAGTTGCATATGTATCTCGTTTCTGTTAGCAGCAAACTCTTTCAAAATGAAATCTTGCTGGGAATTACAAGTTTAACTAAAACTACAAAATCTAAAGTAAAAAAAAATAAATAAACAATAATTAAAATATCAAACATGTAATGAGTATATTACTCCTGTGCCAGACACTATTCTAAGCTCTCTCTATGCATTACCTCAATCTAATTTAAAATAACCCATATGATAAATCTTATTAACAGATTCATATTAGAGAGGAGAAAATGATGCAGGGAATATAAATTCATGCTTTTATCTGAAGTATATTTTTAATTAAGTTTATAGAATATAATTACATATAATAAAATATACTTTTTAGATGCAAAGTTTAGTACCTTTTGACATATCTACAGTCCTGTAACTACTCCACTATGAAGATACAGTCTACTCCCCTCAAAAGTTTCCTCAGGACCCTTTGCAGTCGATCCCCAATCCTAGACCCTGGCAACCACTGATCTATTTTCTGTTCCTATACCTTTGCCTTTTAGAATGTTACATAAATGAAACCATACGATATTACTTTTTGTACCTGACTTCTTTCACTTAACATAAAGCTTTTGAGACTTATAGAGGTTGTGGCATTTATTAGTTGCTGAGTATGTACTTCATTGTATGGATTTATCATAATTTGCTTATCTATTCACCTGTTGTTGGACAATTGGGTTGTTCCCAGTGTAGGGTTCTTATGAATGACACTGTTACCAACATTTGTACACACATCTTTTTGTAAACTTAGGTATAATTTCTATTGCTTACATATTTGACCTAAAAGTGAGATTGTTGGGTCTCATGGCAAATACATGTCTAAGTCTATGAGTAATTGACAAATTATTTTCCAAAGTGGTCATATCATTTTGCATTCCCACCAGAAATGTATGAGATTTCTAGTTGCTCCACATCCCACTTGGGATTCTCTTTTTAATTTTAACTATTCTAGTGGATGTAGGATTATCTTAATTTTTATGAGTTGTATTTTTTATTTTCCTGAAAACTAAGATTGTTGAGCAAATTTCTGTGTGACCACTCATATTCTCTCTAGTTAATTACCTGCAATTTGGTTTTATTAAACATTTTATCTTCTTATTTTCAATTGTAAGATTAATTAATATAGTTTAGATACATGTGCTTTGTTAAATATGTGTTTGCAAATATTTCCTCCCACTCTATAGCTTATTTTTAATTTTCCAACAGTGCTTTCTAAAATTATATACATATATAAATATTTAATATATAATTATATTTTGATGAAAGCTAATATCTATTACTCTTTTAATGTTTTCTGTTTTTTATGACCTGTTTACCCCCAGGTCACAAAGATTTTTTTACTAATATTTTCTTCTCGTTTTTTTAAGATTTTTAACTCGATGTCTCATTTTGAATGAATTTTTATATGTGGTTGGGTTCCACTTTTTTGCATGAATATACCCAAATGTTGTGGCCAATGTTTAATTAAAAATTAACCTTTCCCCATTTTATTATCCTTAAATATTTTGTTTTTATGCTACTAAAAATAAATTGATAATTTTAACTTCCAATCTTTTGTTGCTAATGTATGCAAATAAAACTACAGTTTGGAAAATTGATTGGAGCCTACAAACAAAAAACAATACTTTTTTTAAGAATTTATTTTAGCAAAGTTCTAGCCTATTTTCTAAACTTCAACCAATCTTGTTTTAAATCTTCACTATAAACCCAGATGCCCAAAAATAGATGACTGGATCAAGAAGATGTGGTACATATACACAATGGAATACCATTCAGCGTTCAAAAAAGACAAACACATGCAATTCGCAGCAACATGGATGGAACTAGAAGGGATCATGATCAGTGAAGTAAGTCAGAAAGAAAGAGAAAAATATCGAATGGTTTCACTTATAACAGCAATATAGGGGAACCAAATAAGAATGTGACTTTCAACAGGGGAGGGGGAGGGTAAGGGCTCAAGAGTGGGGAAGAAAGGAGCACAAGGGACTATTGTGATGGCTTCACAGGTGAACAGGTGATGCATAACCTATGGGGAACACACAACAATGTAAAAGATATGAATAACAAAAGTAAATAAATATTTATTTTTAAAAAATAATAATAATAAAATAAATAAATCTTCACTATAGGGGCCTCTCTGGTGGAGCAAGGGGTTAAGTCTCAGCACTGTGAAGCTATCTGCAGCCATTGCAGCACAAGTTTGATCCCCAGCCAGGGAGCTGACCCACATGGTGCAGCAGAACTCTCCCATCTCCCCACTGCTCCCCTCAGCAGTGTATTTCAGTATATCCACCTGTTCTGCTGCCATTCTGTGTCTGGTGAATCCTCTCACCCGCCCCGCCGCCCCACTCCCCCCACCCTCCGCGCCCCATGCCTCTGGTCTACACCCCACCCAACTTGTTTGCATAAATAATTAAATGTTTAAAAAAAAAGTCTACCCACACATAATGCAATATAATAATCAAAACACAGAATAAACACTATGTAATGAAATCCACAAGAAAAAAATACTGAACATATCCAGATACCTTTAGTATAGCAACTCTACACTCTAATCACTATAGACTTTGAGCAAGAAACTTCATGTCATGATTTAGTACTCTTTTCTTTACTCTTTAGTCAGTCTTTTGGATATCCAAAAGACTTTCCTTACATTTTATTCTTAAAATAAAAGAGGTTAGAAACACCAAACTAAAGGAATGGAAAGGAAATCTAGATATCAAGATAAAAATTAAGGATAATAATCAAAAACAACAAAGAGAACAGTCCTAGTAATAGATACAATCAACTGTAAGTCATTTTGCACTGAGACTGGTTATTTGGTATGTATCAATTCAATTCCTGATGATTATATTCACAGATTTGAAAATGGAGAGGACCGGGAAATTTATCTAACTCAATTTGTTCATTGACAGTGAAGTAAACCAAGACCTAGAGAGATAATTGAAGTGTCACTCAATTCAGTTGGCCCTCTCTCTTTCTCACACATACAACACTCCTACTTAATGATTACATTATAACAAGAACCTTATGCTTAATTCATTACTCTGACAATTGATTCTGTGTGTTTTTTGTTTAATCCTTATTGTTTTTTCACAATATAGGAATCCTCCCCTCAGGTGTAGTCACCATAATTTTCTACCACCAAAGTGCCCACAGTCCTCTGCCATAATGTACTGTGTGCTCCTTCCTGTTTCTACTCTTCCTCTCCCCCTCCCTCCTGAGAGTCACAGATCTATGGTCTGCTTTCAAGAGTCAGTCTTGCAGTTTGTCTTTTCCTGATCCTTTATTTGGTTTCTCTAGATTTCACATATAAGTGAAACATCCAGTATCTTTTTCCTTCTGGCTCACTTATCTTGGAACAATTCCTCCAGTTCTACACCCATGTTACTACAAATGGTAGGAGTTTATATTTTTTGAACACTGAGTAGTATTCCATTGTGTAATGTACCACAACTTCTTGATCCACTCATCTCTCCTGGGGCAAGCAGGCTGTTTTCATATCTTGGCTATTGTAAATAGTGCTGATATAGACATAGGACTGTAGGTTTCCTTTCAAATTAATATTTTTGTGCTTTGGATACTAGGAGTAGAGTTGCTGAGTCATATGGTAAATCCATTTTTAATCTTTTGAGGAATCTCCACAGTTCTTTCCATAGAGACTGGACCAGTCTACATCCCCACCAACAGTGTAATAGGGTTCCCTTTTCTCTACACCCTCCCCACCACTTGTTTGTGGTCTTTTTGATATGGGCCATTCTCACAGGTGTGAGGCGGTATCTCATTGTGGTTTTGATTTGCATTTCACTGATAATAAGTGATAATGAGTGTTTTTTCATATGTCTTTTGGTCATCTACATAATTTCTTTGGTGAACTGTGGCAATTAAATTTTAATGGTCAAGAAAAGATTACATTTCTTTTAAGATGCACTTTATCATTAGCAATGGATTTCCTAATCTATTTTAGAAAGAGAAATCTCCAATTAGGTTAAAATTTTAAATAGTTTTGAGTTTATCAAGAAAAGTTTTTTGCTGACATCTTCTTTCCCAACAGAAACTCTATATATTACAAGTAATAGTACATATATGTCTAAGCATAAGTACCTTGTCTATGTATTGTGTGATATACATGTAGTATGTGTGTGTTAGAAAGCACCCAGTGCTATAGGCAGCGTTACAAGGTCTCAAGAGCCACTTGTGTGTTTTTGCTCAATTCCAAAATAGAGAAGTCTCACAGGTAGTTTGAAATTGACCATGGCAGAAGTGTTTACACCACAAATATCAGCCATTGCTACAAACTGTGGCTTTTTGTTGTTGTTCAGAAGAACTTACCGAGATTTTATGAACATACACATCTACTTCTTGAAAGAAAAAAAACTCTTAATAATTAAATGTCAAGTTATTGAACATGGATAAAGATCATATTTCCAATTTTTTATTGCCAATAATTTAAGAGTTTTATTTGTTTTTATAAACATTGAAATGGGCTAATTTTTTTTTAATCTGAGAAGAATCAAGGCCCTTTTCTATCACTGACTCCTTACTATATAGTTAATAAGGCTAGTAGGAAAAAGAAAAATCTATGTCAGTCTGTTCACATTTGCCAAGCAATACTCCAACATGAAGTGAGGAGAAGACCAAGGACTTTGTGATGAGGACAGAGTACATGACAACCACAGCATATGGCCTGTATAGTTCTAACAGCTACAAATAATTTCATTGTTTCTTTATGAATTTGAGAACTCTCATATTATAAGAACAGAGTACAAATATAGTACCACATGACAAGAGCCCAGAAGTTTCAGAACTAACTTCATGAAGTATATATAATATTTACAAGTCCTATATATATTATTGGCAATTACTTTTGCTTTTACAAAACTCTTCTGAAATGAATGTGGTTCTCTTGTGATTGACTTCAGTCAGATTTTTCATGTTTAAAAGGGGGCTCCTTTACTCAGTGACCAAAAGTGTTACTGGTGTATTATATGTGATAATCAGATAGCTCCCCTAGCACCAATATACCCACCTTATAAAATTGAATACAAGTCTTTCTAAATCTTTATTAAAAGAGAACAAAGGTCAGTTAGCATAATACAAGTAAGGGTTTTAAAATTGATAATATAAAGTGGTTTGCTTTTATATACTGGGACTATGTATATGGGCAGCATTCTTTTCTTTCAAACAGCTTTATTGAGACATAATTCTCTTACTACATTTCATCCACTTAAAGTATACAATTTAATGACTTTTATTATAGTCACAGAGTAGTGCCCTCATCATCACAATCAATTTTCGAACATTTCATTACTACAAAACAAAAAAACCTTCACCCCTAGGTCATCACCTCCCAGGCCCCCCTAATATTGCTCCCAGATCTAAGCAACCACTAATCTACTTTCTCCCTCTATGAATTTACCTATCCTGGACATGTCATATAAATGGAATCATCATGGTATGCATTGTGACTGGTAATCAGCAGTCAGCGGATGAGGTGTTGTTTCTACTTCTTGATTACTATGAATAAGAGTGCACTGTACATGTTCGTGTGTGAACATATCTTTTTATTTCTCTTGGATATATATCTAGGAACAGAATTGCTAGATCATATGAGAACTCTATGCTTAACTGTGTGCAAAATCGCCAAAGTGTTCTCTAAAGTGACTGCACTATTTTACATTCCTACCTCAGGCAACATTCTTACTCAGTCTAAAAACCCCACGAATATATTCTGTGGAATATCATTTAAATCCAAACAATTCAGTCAATTAATATTTTCTTTCTTTTATTATGCTTATTCATATGTAAATTCCTATGAGTAAAGCTATAATATATGGAAAGGTACAACTAACAAGACAATTCTATCCCCGTGCTTTGGGCTTTCTGGTGTTTGACATATTCAACATTTTAAAGCAATTTTCATTTTCTGTTTCAATTATGGAGATTTTTGTGCTGTAATTGTATTAGGTTAGATGTTACTAAGACAAATTCATACACAATGGCTATAGCTAGGTCAAGGGACCTCATTTAGTGAGTTCCTTTCTCACTATCTCTAGAGGACACAAAGAGTTAGTTCTGGTCATTACTAGGACTACAGTAAACTAAACTTTCATAATGTTCGGTTATTATGGGTCTATTCTGAGTGAATAAATTTAGGAAGGGCATACTATAAGAGAGGTGCAAAATGCACATTAATTAGAAGAAATGTTTTGATATCCTGATATTCTCTACTTCTGTTTTAGAAAGTGTCAAGGCTGTAGTAATGACTATGTGTTTCAGTGAAACAGCAACACCTTACATCATCTTGCCAGGGTGTCCAGTTATTCACCTTCCCTACATATATTTGCCACTAGAAGTAATTATTCATGGACAGATTTTATGGGCAAGTTTCAAAAAAAATTCAAGAGAGTTTATAAAAAAGAGAATTGGATTTTTTTTCAAAAAGGCAAGTTTGTTAATATTTGCTTTCTTCAAATATCTCAGAGCCTAAGTTCTCTCTGGTTTAGAGAACATTCAAAATGTAAAACTAAAATATCATATCCTCAGGAGGCCCACAGAACTTGGTTGAGGCAACTTTACAACTGTACCTGGGCACAAGTTAAGGACATAACTGCCGTAACTTCCTACTAAACTGAAACTCCTAGAGTACAACACTCTGCTTCCTCTTCTTTTAACATCCCCATAATAACTTGCATCCAACTTGAGTTTCAGAAATATTTTTCAAATAAAATATTAATGAGGTCAAGAGGAATATGACAATATTAAAGACAGAAGTTCTTTTTGATTTGCACCAAAGGCAATATTGCTGCCCAGTTGAAAGCTACCATTGGTAAAGTAGAGTAAGCCCTCACATAACAACATCAGCAGGTTCTTGAAATAGTGACTTTAAATGAAAAAAACATGTAACAAAAGCGGGGCCATAATACATTGTAGAAAAGGATTTTTTTCTCATCAACATTCTAACAAAACAACATTTTCTTAAAAATTATGTTTAGTGAGGTAACATACATAAATGTATGATTGATTTGGTATATTAAATTGTATTATTTATTTACAATGTATGATTTAGGGGTATAGGATCACAGCTCTTCAAATGTATGTTACCACACCACAACCACCACCAGACCACCTATAATCCTCCACCATGGCCCACTGGGCACCTTCCATCCTCTGCTCCCGACTCCCACCCTCCCCAGCTGGTAGCCTCAACTCAGATTTCAAGGACTTATATTGGTTTGGTTTGTAGTTGATCTGAGACCTGCTGTACGTTAATCCTGCTTATACCAGAGGACCACCTCGCATCTCTGCAAATATGCCACATTCAGAAAGGAACACATCATTGTCATGGCATGGTCAATGATCAGAAAATGAGGAACATTTGGTGCCACTGCATTAGTAGGGAATGAACTTGGGTGTCATCAATGCAAAATTTCCATTTATCACTTGTTCAGTTTCTTGGCAAAGAAAATAAATACATGTCAAAATTTCTAGGGATGTCTCATTGACCAGGAATGTCAAAAAAAAAAAAGTTCTTCCAGTAGGGAACCATATCTTTTAAAACAATGGGATGAAAAGACATCATAAAAACACTCTCATAAAATCTTAGCTTGCCATAAAGTGACTCTTTAAGTAGATTCTCTCTAACCCAACATTATTGAACAAGACAGAGTAGTAGGGAATTAAGTACAATACTAAAATTGTCCTAATTCATTTCAGAAGTATTCTGTGTGCATATCTTCAGTATTTTTAATATTTCCTACATGATGACTCCTATACTGATGATTGTGAATATGCTGTATCTGTGTAAAGCTCCTCACCAAACACACTAAAGTAATTACCATCATGTAGGCTTCAGAAAAGGATGCTATCTGTACTTTTATTGGGGAGATAAATTTCCTTTTTAGGTACTTGATACTTCTAAGGTATGTCTTTCTGCATTGCCACTGGATTATAATGACTTTCAAATTCTTTTTTAAAAATAATAGAAATGTAAATAAATTATAGTGGTAGAATGGAGAGGATATACAGTCTCAGTTAAGCCCATATCCAAATCTCAGTTCTGTCTTTTAAATATTATATGGCTTAATTTTAATTCCACCAGGGTCTTAGTTTCCTTATTTGGGAAATATAATTACCACACCCTATTTGGGAAACTGTATTGAGAAATAAATGGGATATTCCATAAAATACATAGCACATAACATATTCCAGATTGAATTTACTTTTTCTTCCCATCCCCTTCCTTGTTTATAACACCAATGGCCACAGATCATAAAATCAATGTTTGCATTAAGAGAATTTACAAGAACTATAGCTGCTCTACAAGTCACTTATATAAACAGATTCCATTTATCCATGAAGTCAAATGTAAATGGGAACAAAACAAAAAAAAAAAGTAAAATCACCCAAATCCCACATTCTCCAAGCACATTCATGTTTTTGAAGCTCCTTTTGTAACAAAAGAGAGAAAAAAAATCAAAGGCTTTCATTCATGCCACTGATGTTCTAACTTCACATCACCATCAGCAACTTTTAGTCAGTGTTCCACCCCTGCAGGATTTGTACTGCAAGCATCATATCTCTATAAATCTCACTCTAAGATGAATTTTATGTAGCACTTTTCTATTTGGGAAAAGCAGACTTCTGGAGTCCAACTTACCCAGCTAGTGCCCCTTGCCCAAATTATTAAACCAGAGTTTAAATTGAGGAAGTCCCTGCTCACCAAACCTTCCTTCAGTCTCCGTCTTTTTTCCTTCCTCCCTCCTGTCCTCTCTGATCCAAGATTAGTAGACACCAGAGTTTTAGGGATTTTTGTTGTTATTGTTTTTGACATTTTATTCATTCATTCATTCATTTGTTAATTTATTTATTTACTTTTAATGGCAGTTCAGGACTTATTTTTTTTTTTAATATGGATCACTCTCCTCTTGGTCAGAGCATCAAGTGCTCTAGTATGGTACTCCCAGAATGCTAATATCATTATCATTCTCAAAACAGATTGCTATGGTCTTCCATCCAGAGTTTTGCTCTTTGAACCATCTGGAAATCAGGATAACTGAAAGAATAAGTGCAGAATAACTAGCTCACATTACTATTCAAAGACTTTCTCGGATATTGGATGAAACACTATTTGAGGAGCAAGAGAAGGTATTATAAAGAGAACACTAAAGAAACCCCAGCCTATTAGATTTTAGCATACATATTTCTCAATTTCATACAGGAAGAAATTATCAGTACTGACACTTATTAAAGACCTAGAGAGTGACAAAGTGAGAAAATAAAAAGTATAAAATTATGCTCTGTTTTGCAAAGAAATATTAATTACCTGTAGTTTTAAAATACCTCATTATACCTCATTAACTTTTTCAGAATTAATATAGAAATCATTTAATGTTTCAGCTCAACTTACGTAAACACTGCTAGACTAGAATATGTATGTCAACCTTAGAGCCTTGTTCAAGCAACATGATGAACTGTCATATGCCTACTTGCTCACAACTTCAAAATGCATAAAGATTGTGTAGCTGAGTACATGTTTCATGAGCAACTAGTGGTAGAGAAGACCAACTTCTGAAAATATAAGTTAATTAATTAATGAATCTCCATATTTATCTGAATTCATCTACTAGAACTACATACTTACTGATTTTCTTTGCATATATCCTTAGAATATGAAACAGGAACATGAATGAAACAGAATATAAATAAATACATTGCTCTTTAAGTATATCACAAAAAAGAATGAATCCAAAATTTGTTCAGTTCTTACTGCAATTATATTATAACATATTCAGTGGTAATTACATTTGACACTACAACGTTCTTTCATGATGTTTTACAAAAAATGAAGGAAAATCACCTTCAACATAAGATGAAATTATAAACTTTAAGAGACTATGCATGCAGTATCAAGTACTCTATGATACTCTTACTTAAAACTACCAGTTATTTCTACCACTCTACCTTCTCATTGAAAGCCAGTTTCAGAACAGAAGACCACATACCATAATCACCACAAACACAGAAAGAAAACAAAGATTCCTTTTTGTGGAGGATGGAGGAAATTCACAGGGTGGGGGCTGGGGTTGGGAGAGGATAATTTTTTTTATTCTTTAAGCAAAGGAAAGGACAAGGAACCAAAAAAAAAATCTACCTTTTATTACCATCATACATAAAGTAAAGCAAGAGGGATACATTGGCCCTGAATTATCTGGTAATTGGCCATAATGCTTTGTTCTCCTCTCTCTCTTTACCATAGTATATATGTCTTTCTCAACCCCCTCTTCCATCCTACATTAATTCTACAGCAGCTCATACATATGGCTGTGTAAGTAAGAGCCTTCATTTCCCATAATTTCCTAACCTAAGACATGCTTCATTTTTTAACTGGAGCATAGCTAATGATGCAGATGAAATCTGGGCCTGGTAACATTTGATCTGGCCTCAGACAGGAGGAGCAAGGTGGCATCAGACTCCTCTGATATACTCTGCAGCCAAGGAGCGGCACCAGCGTACAAGTGACATGCATATCACATGTATCAAAGTGGAAGTTCAATCTGCACAGCAATAAGACTCTCTCACATCCCAGCATGGGTGCTGGCCCTGAGCTGCAGTTCCAGTAATTGACATAGTTGCCCAATGCTACAAAACAAACTCAGAAACTATTCTCATTAGACATCCCCCTGCTTTGCGACTCTGTTATTGTAAAACCCAAACACTGAGCCCCATACCAGCGTGGCTCTGTTTTTAATTAGTTCTGATGGCATTGGGCTGTAAGCCAAAGAAAAAATGAACTTCCTGTGACTGAGGCTTGCTGCTCAGTATGTTGCTTCCTTCTTAAAGAGATTGTTTTCACAACATTTTATGAAAAGGACTACTGACAGAAATAATATAAGTTTTTACTGCTTTTGATATTTTTTTCAGGCTTATAAAAAGCAACCAAAAGTCAGAGAATTGGTAAAGTTACAATGCCATTATTTGGTGTTTTGTGTGACCCAGTTGACTTGTCTTTTGATTAAAGACATCCTACCCGATTAATTTTTTTAATGGAGAAAACACAGACTTCTGTTAAAATTTTAAGACCATGAATGTTTTAGTGTTTCCACTAAATTAATTCGGTGATATATTTTTTACTGCCTGGGTCACTGTTAGCATGGTGTTAGAATTGAGATGCTGGTAAGGTCACCTTCTGAATACAAGGAAGTACAGGGCTGATGGGAACACCACACAGATAACAATTTAGATAAAAATGCTAGATTCTTATACAAAATGAACCTTCAATAGACAATGAATTTCAGCTCTCTAGAACCTTTCGAAAACCCCTCCTGACTATGGCCATACCACTCCGTACAAGCCTAATGTCACGTGAAAATCCTTCCTATATGGGGAGTTTATTTATGAGTCTCTCCTCCCCAAAATAGAAGCTAGTATTTGTTTTCCAGATTCCTTTGTAATTTGTCTGCCAATTAGACACATCCACACACAACTTCAAAAAAGTGAAATGAAGAAAGAGATACCATGTGAAACTTACCCTGGCAAGAGAAGCATAGAGATACCCAGTGATTCAGAGCAGCAGTGACCCAGGGACCAACTGTGGCACCCCACATCACCGTTAGCAGCACCCTATGCAACACTGTGTACAGAGGCAACAGTCCTGGGGTCTCTACTAAATCGGTTCAGCAGTCAGACTAGGTACACTTTGGTTACACAGCCTTCAAGCTTGACTCCCTTCCCTCTAGGAGATTCAGTGAGCTGGCCAATTGTCTTTAACCAATTACTTCTCTAATTTGGAGTTAGTAGGACCTGATTGGACATCCTAATTCCACCACTTAGAGCTGTGCAAGCTTAAAACAATTGCTTAACATCTCTGAACATTTCTTCATCTGAAAATTTTTTTTTATAATATATATTTTTATTGTTATTTATGTCTTTTACATTTTGCATTCCCCTTGGGTAGCCCACCACCAATTCACCCGTGATCCATCTCCATGGTCCCTTGTGTTCTTTTCTATTCCATTTTGTGCCCTTTCCCTTCCCTCCCTCCGGCTCCTTCCTC
>PVIJ01021973.1:0-17262 GCA_004024925.1 Scalopus aquaticus
TCTCATAGTGGTTTTGATTTGCATTTCCTTGATTATAAGTGATGTTGAGCATTTTTTCATGTATCTGTTGGCCATTTGCTTTTCTTCTTTGGAGAAGTGTCTTTTGAGCTCTTCTGCCCATTTTTTGACTGGGTTATTGGCTTTGTTTTTGTTGAGTTGTGTGAGTTCCTTGTAAATTTTTGTTATCAGTCCTTTATCACATGTATGGTGTGCAAAAATCTTTTCCCAGTTGGTAGGGTGTCTGTTAGTTTTGGTTAATGTCTCTTTTGCTGTACAGAAGCTTTTTATTTTGATGTAATCCCATCTGTTTATATTGTCTTTCACTTCCTTCGCTTTGAGGGATGTGTCTTTCAAGATTTTGCTGAGATGTATGTCATGTAGAGTTTTGCCTATATTTTCTTCCATACATTTTATGGTTTCAGGTCTTACATCCAGGTCTTTTATCCATTTTGAATTGACTTTTGTGCAGGGTGTGAGGTAGTAGTCTAGCTTCATTTTTTTGCATGTGGCTGTTCAGTTTTCCCAGCACCATTTATTGAATAGACTGTCCTTGTTCCACTGCATTTTCTTTGCTCCTTTGTCAAAGATTAGTTGTTCATAGATATGTGGCTTTAATTCTGGGTATTCTATTCGGTTCCATTGGTCTTTGTGTCTGTTTTTGTTCCAGTACCATGCTGTTTTAATTATTATGGTTCTGTAGTATAGTTTGAAATCAGGGAGTGAAACTCCTGTTTTCTTTCTTTTTAGTTAGTAGGGCTTTAGCTATGCGAGGTTTTTTTTGTGATTCCATATGAATTCCATCAGTAGTCAATCTATTTCTTCGAAGAATGTCATTGAGATTTTTATTGGAATAGCATTGAATCTGTAAATTGCTTTTGGTAGGATTGCCATTTTGATAATGTTAATCCTTCTAATCCATGAGCAGGGGAAGCCTTTCCATCTTCTTTTGTCTTCTTCTATTTCTTTCAACAGAGTTTTGTAATTTTCTTTGTATAAGTCCTTTATGTCTTTTGTTAGATTTATTCCCAGATATTTGATTGTTTTGGTTTTGATTTTGAAGGGGATGGATTTCTTAATTTCTCCTTCTTCAGATTGGGTGTTTGCTTAGAGGAATGCTACTGACTTTTGTGCATTGATTTTGTATCCTGCTACTTTACTGAACTGGTCTATTATTTTGAGTAGTTTTTCTATGGAGTTTTTAGGGTTTTCTATATATATTATCATATCGTCTGCAAAAGAGACAGTTTAATTTCTTCCTTTCCTATTTGGATCCCTTGAATGTCTTTCTCTTGTCTAATTGCTCTGGCTAGGACTTCCAGTATTATATTGGAAAGTAATGGTGAGAGTGGACATCCTTGCCTTGTTCCTGATCTTAGGGGAAAGGCCTTCAGCTTCTCACCTTTGAGGATAATATTGGCCTTGGGTTTGTCATGTATGGCTTTTATTATGTTGAGGTATGTTCCTTCTATCCCAAGGATTTCAAGGGCTTTTATCATAATGGGTGTTGTACTTTGTCAATTGCTTTCTCAGCATCTATTGATATGATCATATGGTCTTTATTTTTCTTTTTGTTGATGTGTTGGATTACATTGATTGAGTTTCAGATGTTGAACCATCCTTGTGTCCCTGGAATAAATCCCACTTGGTCGTGGTGTATTATCTTATGGATGCATTGTTGGATCCTATTGGCCAAGATTTTATTAAATATTTTTGCATCAGTATTCATTAGGGAGATTGGTCTGTAGTTTTCTTTTTTTGTGTTGTCTTTGTCTTGTTTTGGTATTAGAGTAATATTTGCTTCATAGAATGTGTTTGATAGTACTCCTTCCTTCTCGATTTTTTGAAAGATTTTGTGTAATATAGGGACTATTTCATTTTTGAATGTTTGGTAGAATTCATCTGTGAAACCATCTGGTCCTGGGCTTTTGTTTTTGGGGAGTAAACTGTAGATTTTAGATAATACTGATGATGGGTCTAGATAAAATACCTAGTTTACTTACTTCACTTTCTTCTTTCTAGTTCCCCTTTCCAAATTACAAGATGACCCTGTTACCAGTTTATAAAGTAAGTTTCATTAGCTCTCTTCAGACTAGTTCACTTCACAGCCTAACTCTACTTTTATCATCACCTGCATTAAGGAATACTAATAAATATCAATTTAATGTAGATGACCTGCTTAGAAGGTCTGTAATTTCATCAACTTTGTAGATTTGGTAACGTAGACTCAACTATCTCATTGCACTATAGATCTTTTTAACAAGAGGTAACACTAGGGACAAGACATTCTTTAAGACTAATAAGGATATTTTTAATTCCCTGTATCGTTGCAGTGATTTGAAAGTTTTATTCTATACATAAGTAATTAAGGCCATAAAATAAAGAAGATTGAGGAGTTTTCCACTTGCACAATAATCATTTCACTATTTTACTGTTTAACATCTTTTATCTCTTGCTGTCAAGATAAATAACACTGGTCAACAGTGAGATCATAACTGGCTTAAAAAGGCCCTAATCTGTAGTAACATGGTGTGCTGAACATGAATATAACCCTGAAAAACTTTTATTAGCTCTTATTTTGAAGATATTTCATAGAATTCATTTTATGTTTCACCATGTGAATTTATCCAGTAGGACTTCAACAACATCCTAAATCAGCCTAGAATGATGTAATATTGCATCACATTGCATAATACCATCATGCACACATCATCCAGAGTTGATTCATCATTTTCTGACGTAATGCAATACTACTGCCAGGCAGCTGCTGAAGTAAGCTGCCGTCAGCAGTGCACTATATATAAAGCCCTGTCAGAAAGGTTGAGCATTGAAAATATTTCAGACTTTGTGCAAGACAGTTGAAGCTACTGTCCCATAGAACTGTTAGGATTTTATCCATTTGGGCACAATACAGAGCAGTAATGCCTCAAAAGTGTGTCAATAGCGTGGACAATTTCTGCTCTATTTGTGGGGAAGTGACATTTGCCAACCAGAAGAAAAGTATCACTTCTCAAGTGAAGAAGGCTTATCATCTTTACTTGGGATGCAAGGTTGGTGACCAAGAGAGCCTTGGGCCCCGCATATATGCTGTGCTACATGTTCAACACAGCTTTCACAGTGGTTAAATGGCAAAAGACCATCAATGCTGTTTGCAGTCCCCATGGTGTGGAGAGAGCCAAGCAACCACATAAAAGACTGTTACTTCTGCTTGGATCCTCCTCTTTCCGGCCGAATAATGAAGCAAAAGAATTCGAGAATAGTCTACCCAAACATTCCGTCTGCGTTGAGATGACTGGCTCAACAACTTGCTGCAGGGTGATGTGAAACAAGCATGGAATGCTTTTTATCTAGTGTCTACAAACTTTCTTGGGAATGTTAGGGTAGAAAACTACAAGGAACTAGTAGAAGACATGCTGATACAGTATCAGAAACTTGGCTGCCATATGTCTCTAAAGATCCACTTCCTTCATCCCCATCTGGATTTTTTCCCTGAAAACTGTGGTATGGTTAGTGATGAACATGGCAAACGTTTTCATCAAGATATCGCATCAGTGGAACGAAGATAACAGGGAAAATGGTCCACTCCAATGCTGGCTGACTACTGCTGAACACGCCCCAGAGATGCTCCTGAACAGCTGTATAAGAGACAAGCGAAGAAATCTAAGAAGTAGTCTATGACTTGATTTTTTATAGGTATTAACCATAGGCCTATTACTATTGGCATGCATTTTGTGATGTAAACATCAATTTATGGCAGATTACAAAAAAAGCTAGAGCCAAAATTAGAATTTGACTGTCATATTAGTGTTGAGCACATACAAAGTGATAGGAAATGACTAATTTTATTTCAGTAACATGACTTTTGTAAAAATTTGTTGACCAGTGATTGGCATGCATTTCGTGATGTAAGCATCAATTTATTGCAGATTACAAAAAAAAAAAACCTGGAGCCAAAATTAGAATTTGACTATCATATTCATGTTGAGCACATACAAATTGATAGGAAATGACTAATTTTATTTCAGTGATAAGACTTTGTAAAAATTTGTTGGCCAGTGTAATTTTAGCAGAAGTATATACTAACCAAGCTCCATCAATTGTAGGGGACTGTTCTCTAACTGCCCTTCTTTAATTACTTTCCATTCAATTCTTTAGCAAAACCTGTCAGGTTTACCTCCCAAATGTATCCCAAATGTGACCACTTCCCCGCACCTCTGGTGTTCTCCTTAGTTCAAGATATTTTGTTCTCTTATCTAGACCTCTCTATCAGCCTCCTGTCTCTTTGCTTCCAGTCTTATCTAACAACAATCTATTTTCTATATTGCAACCAAAGTCACCCTTTTAAAGTCAAAGTCAAGATCATACCCAGTTTTCTGTTCCAAATCCTCTCTAATGGTTTCCCTTCACTTTGAGAACAGCAGCCAGTCTTTACCATTACTTGATAGTGCCCTGCATGGTCTGGCCCTACCTCTCAGCGCCACACATTTACTTCACTTTGATTCTGCTCCAGACAAACTGACCTCCTACCTTTTCCTTGAAAATGCTAAGTGTGATCCACTTTTGCGCTTTATTCCAATTTTTTATTTTATTTATTTAATTAATTTTTATATTTTATTCATATATTTTACATTTATATATTTTATATTTATTTATATATTTTACATTATATTTTACCTTTATATATTTTACATTTTACATTTTGTATTCCCCTTGGGTAGCCCACCACCAATTCACCGGTGACCCATCATCGTGGTCCCTTGTGTCCTTTTCTACTCCATTTTGTGCCCTTATCCTCCTCCTCCCTTGCTGTCTCGCTTTATCCCTATGTATCCTCTGCCTCAATGTTCTCCCAGATATTCTCAAAGTTGACATGTAATTATGAAGCCTCTGCTCAGTCTTTCTTTTTATGTTCTTTTTTTAATGTTCTTTTTATGCTTCTTAACGCAATTGGTTTACTGCTTAACATACATTATGAATAATGTAGCTGACAAAGTTAAAAAATTTACCCAGATCTGCAACCTACCTGTCGTGAATGTGTGTCTCTGTATTATAGACTCTATTATTTATGATTTCATTCTGCTTCCTCCTTTATTTCACGTTTTTGTCTCACATGTAATCTGTATGCTGGTGTTTTATAGTATAGTCAATGGGAAAAAAATGCATGGTGACATTAATTAATTTGAATATATGAACTTATGTAAGAGAATTTGACTTTTTTAGGGTAGGAAACAACTATGGGATAGTGTGTCGAGTGTGTCTTTTCTGGAATTTTCTCTTCCCGTTCACATATTTAACATACCTCTTAGTTCGATGTATATTTCAAGTAGGTCACTATTTGCCCAAGCTGGACACAGTTAATTTGTTACCCACCAAAGCAGTTAATTTGTTTAGGGATAGATACACAGCTCATTAAGTTGAGCCAATAACTACCTTCTCTAAGAATTTTGGATTTGGAACTGAAAGACTGTGAAACTGTAAAATGTATAACATTCCAGCTCAAGTCAGCCATTTTTTTCCTTATGTGGGAAAACCGGATTGCAGTGATTGAGAATAAACTGGCCTATGGAAACAGATGAAATATGAGGGGGAAAGTTGTGTAAGTTCCAACTGAGTCTTCATCCTTCATTTTGGATAGTTATCACGTGCACGCTAAAAAATATTTTATTAGAAATTACTCATTTTGCTAAACCAACTCATTGGTATAGTTAGTTATGGGCAAGGTGAGTAGTAAAGATTAGGTAACAGTTTTTACTATAGCAGTTTTCTCCAAGCTTGGAATATTTTAGATTGTGTTTGTTTAATATTCTTATTTCAGAATCCAATGCCTGTACTTTTATAGGAGGTAATGAAATGAGAGATGGTTCTATCAGAGTATAGGTTATTTGGATTTAAAAGACCTTGGAATAAAACAAGGTTTCATGTAATATACATTGTGTCATGTGACTGAATGTTAGCCAAGTCCCAAAAGACGAAGCTTTTATCACTGGCAGAGTATAGAAGCAAGAGCTTTCTTCTCTTGTAATCAGCACTTTGTGTTTAATGTTTAAAAATATTTGGCAAACACAACAGAAGATTGTAGATGCTACCTTTAATTGGACTTTAAAAATTAATATAGTGAAACAATGTTCTGGTTTTTGCCCTTCTGTCACTGACCACATGAAGAAGAACCTTAGTACATTTCTTAGCTCTCTCTAGTTTAAAGAAGATAGAGGTATTAAGAAATTATTTGCTCCACATGGCACTATAACTAGTTGCATTGTGTAACTAGTGCTTGTGTGTGTGCGTGCGTGTTTATGCATATTCTACATACAATAATATATAATGGTTCTATATATATTTAAATAAATACATGATCACCAGACCTCATTTCTTCAAATCTCCATTTTTTTTTTAAATAAAGGTGCTCGAGGAAGGAAAAAATTAATTCTATTTGCATCTGCTCTCCTTATCCCTTGCGAATTTTTTATGGAAGTGCAGAAACACAGAGACTATAAACTAGTCTTGATAAGCTGCAAAACAGAGTTTAAATTTTCCTGTTTTTGAATTAACTAAAAGTCAAAGTACATGTTTTGCTTGCTTCAGAATTAAGTTGATGCCACTACAAGGATCTTTCTAGGGAACAAATGACATTTGACTTCTCTCTGGGATCAATCCTCCATACCAGAGGCACTTCCATTGAGAAAGTGAATCTACCTTTTAGTGCTGCTATGATTTCTAGACAGAAGAGTCTAGGAAATGAGCCTCTCTTTTTCTGTATATCTAACTAGGATTCCTTTGGTGACACCAACAGAATATGTACAAAGATCCTCATATGCTGGTCAAGTCCTCCATACTAAACTGAGGATTCAACTTGTACAATTCCTGATAAATTTATACCTGGAACCTTGAGCATCTAGTGGGCATAAATATAATAATAGTTTGGATTCATGCAGAAGAGAGTTAAAATCATTAACTTCTTCCTTAATAGCTGTGCAATCTTCAGAAAGTTATTTATCTTCTCTGCCTTTTATCTACCACATAAAATTATAATGAGGCATTATATTTAAAATATCTTCTACAGTACCAGGTATTTTTGGTTTCCCTAATGTTCCTTAACTCCACCATGTTCTGTATTTCTGTCTTCCTTGTCATGAGCCCAAACACGAGCCCAGTAGTCTTTTATCTTAAACTCTTATCCATGTAATATTCTATGCTTGGGTCTCATGATCTTTCGGGGCTTTTGCTTCTCCTAAATCTTTCCATTGTGCCCTTGAGGACTTGTCCCATGAGAAAAAATTACCCTAGGTTGTCGGCCTTCTCACAGAATTATTCTTGCACTGATTTAAGATTTGGAGCTACCCCAAGAATTCAAACAACCTTGGATCCTACTTAAGTGGCAACTACTTTGTCTTCATTGTACATCCACATGACATTGGTTGCTCAGGTTCCCATTTGTTACTTATAATCCATCACTCTATCTTCTAAAAATAATCTCCTTTGACACAACTATCTT
The DNA here is from genome assembly GCA_004024925.1 of Scalopus aquaticus. Taxonomy (NCBI): domain Eukaryota; kingdom Metazoa; phylum Chordata; class Mammalia; order Eulipotyphla; family Talpidae; genus Scalopus; species Scalopus aquaticus. The sequence goes on from PVIJ01021973.1 coordinate 7,490, forward strand.
TCAACAATGCAACTACCTTGCTTTCTTATGGTCATCTACTAAGTAAAGATGTGGTTTCAGGAGAAGTTTAACTGCTGGGGGGATTTGGACAGTGAATGGTACCACAGATTTACCTCTCTTATGTGACAATCCCTCTGGAACAAGATGTTATGAGATGGCTTTTGTAACCCTGTAGTTCTTACTGAACTATTTTGAGCCACTCCTAGATGATTGACTTTTATAACCCAGATATTACTAGACAATGAGACCTTGATTGACAGAGTGTAAACTTAGAAATCACCTATTTTAGTTTTCTAGTTGTCCATAGTAGGATTGCACTTATATTTGATTTAGCTAAATTCCTTATTGTTTGACATTTTGATTAGCCCTATTTTTGTCTTTTGCAAACCACATGGTGATGAACATTTTCTCTAAATAATGGAGTCCCAGTCATTTTTTTAAAAAATAGTAACAAGATCTTGGTAAAGTATGAAAAACTCTCAACTTATTAGCTTTTTATTCTGTCATAACTATACAAATTGAGATAAGGTTTGGTTTAAAAGATGGAAATATGTTAAAGTTGTTGCATGATACTGGGATGAGAAATAGAAATTAAAATGAACAATAAAAATCAAGTAAAAGTTTGAAAACTAAAAAAGAATAGAAGGTTAAATTTCTTAGGGAATAAATACAGTTCTTATATTTAGGGACTCACATGAATGTTCTAATTCCTTAATAAATACATTGAAACATAAGACTTGACTGAGAAGCAAGTTGAAGGATCTCCTTTTTAACATAAAGTGACTTAAATATGTAAAATCCGACTTTGAGGCCATAATGCTTCTTAAGGATATTTATATACCCATAAATGAAAAAGATGCAGCTCAAGAAACTGTCTAGAAATTCTTAAGGGGGGTGGATTTTTAAAAAGAAGAGAATATATAAAACTGATACTAAGGATTGAGGTAAAGGAAAATATGTATGCTTTCTTTCAAGATTACTGAGGACATCTTGCAAGATATTCATGTGTGAAAAATGAATTTAAAAAAAAAAGAATTAGTGTAAGATGGAAATTGCAACTATAATGACTGAGACATCCAAATTTTGGAGGGAAAAAAATCCTTAGCTATACACATACCTAGATAGCTATAAAAACGAAAAAAGATAAACTATTTTCATAAAATTCATAAAAGCAGTTGCCTCTAAGGAAGAAAAGTACACAGGTAGCTGCTAAGGTTACTGGTAATGGCTTTTTAAAAACCTGGGTAGTGGTTATAGACATCTTATTTCTAGTATTACATTTTCAAACACACTTTTATAAATCTGATATATTTTCTCATAAAAATAAAGTTAAAAATAGGTCTTAATACAGCAAAATAATTTTAAATAACCAAATATTAAAAAGAAATTGCAGTTGTAAATATAAAGGGTGAACAAAATAGTTTTTTCTTGTTTCATATTAACCATATTGATTTTGGTTCAACTTACCAATTCCAGAATTAATCTCTACTCATTTAGTACAACAGAATATTGTCATGTTAAATTGGAATCTAAAATTTAAACAACTCATTGTACAACAGAATTTGAAGTAAGAGACCTTTGATAATTTTACACCATGGACACGAGGGCATCATACTGGGCCTTATATGGTATTAAACTGCATTTTTAAAAAATGTAGCAATTGCAGGATGGTAGAAAATTGTCAGTACAAAAATTGTGCTTATGCTGAGGAACAATCATAAAGGAAATTTAGCACTAATATTCAAAAAAACAAAAAGTGACCCTGAGCACAACTCTGTTGTTGGTCCACTATCAGCCACTCCAAAAATAATGAAACAAATATGAAATGACAAAAGAACGGCCCATGCTTAAGAATATAGCAAGACTATAAACATTAAGCAGCATTAGAGATTAAAAAAATAAACAAATCATTGTAGGAAAACTTCATTAATGATTTATCTGAGAGGATACGCATCATGTTAATTAAATTTACAGATGATACTAAATTGGATAGTGTTGACAAAACCAGTGAGGGCAGATAAAAGGGACCTAAAGTGGTTAGAAATATGGGCAGGAAATGAAATGTGATTCAACCTGGAAAAATGTAGCTAATACATCTGGGGAAAAATAATCAGAAACACAGCCACTCAATTGGCAGGATATACAGTACTTGGAAAACAGTAATACCAAGAGACTTTGAGATGATAGTGACGGGCAAATTATATATGATCCTGTAATGCAATATGAGAGTAAAATCAGTCAATGAGATTTTAGTCTGCATATGCAAAATCTTCATATCGTATGACTGGAGATAATTTAAATGGTGTTGCTGAGATCACAATGAGAATACCAGTTCAGGGCATGGAAATGCCTTAAATATATAAATAAGCATTCAAACTAGAAAATAAATGTTTAATCGGCTTCATACTGAAATGTGTAAGAAAAGATATAAATGACAAAACATGTAACATTTGTCTTTTTCTGATTGAGTTTAGATATAATATTTCACAAATATTTGAAAGATGCAAACACCATGAAAGTCAAATCATTTTCGTAGGTAGACTAAAGGGGTTTATAGTCAAGTAATGGGATGAAATTAAGTAACGGAAATTTTAAGACTAAATTTGGGAAATGTTTCCTGACAGTAAAATCTATTAGTCTCTGGAATGGATTCCCTAGAGAAATGAGGGGAAGTTTCATTGCTCTAGTCATTGGACTAGATCAAGACTTAAACAACACATTATTTAAAAAGTAAATAAATAAAAACCAATTTGACCGTTTGCATTATCAGGAATGCCACAATAACATTGTTGGGTCATATCCACTTGTCTTATGTGGTCTCAGACTTCTCTGACATGTTGTGTCCTGTCATTAAAGAACTGCATGTTATTTTTTAAGGAATAATTTCTAAAGACCATATTCATATTTTCCAGTTCATGGACTTCAATTTCCTGCATTACTATTATTTTTTTCTTACAGGTCATAAGAATACTAGAAAAGAAAACACCCCTTTTTTCCCTCTTCATGAGATATGGCCTTAAATACTCTAAGCCTTTTGGATCAGATCAGATGAGGTAGCTAAACTCTGAAGTCTCACTTACACCAGTGCATTGAAAACATATTTTTACTGTAGTTTTGCAACCACAACTATGCAATATATAAAAATTCATTCACTTTCTTTTTTGGGTTAATCCACAGAGAGATTTTTACCAGATGGTGTCCTGAAGGTACTATTTACTTTAGCAAGGCAATATAACTGAGTTTGAAAAATATAAAGTATGCACTTCACCCTAGCATTAAAACATCGGTCAATTGTACTTTTAAATTATCTAGGCTTAAGTTTGTCTATATTTTTGTTCTTGGACACAAAATGAATATGGAAGAATTCTTTAAAATGACAAGCAGTTTTAACTAAAGTGTGATTCTTCTAAGGAAGCCAAATTAAATTATGTACCATACTTGATGATATTTATATATACATATACATGTGTATGTGTATATACCTTAAAACATATACATGTTTTACACACTATATTTTGCAATATTAATCTCTGTTAGGCTATTATTATCACTGTAGAAAGAAGTAAAGAAAACAGATGCTCCTGTCCTCAAAGTTCTTAACAGCCCAGCGGGAAAGAAATATGTGAGAAGCAAATATAGGTACAGACACATATCAGTTATTTAAGAAAAGCATTTAGATGGAATTATGCAAATTATATCATAGATGACAAAAAGATTTGTTTGAGTGGAGTGGAGAATCTGTTGAGTTCTAAAAGGAAATGAGCTAGTGAAATGGGACTACAAATTTGGAATAGACAGTATATTAAGCTTCCCTAGTGAAAGAGATGTTATGATGGAGATGGAGATGATAGAGTGAGAGATAATATTTGCTGTGATAATGCAGACTTGCAAGTCCAAAATCTGCAGAGACTTTTTTCTTATTTAAAAGCTGTAAGGCAAGGTACTTCTCTTTTACTCTGGGAGGGTCAGCCTTTTGTTTTGATCAGGCCTTCAGCTGATTGGATGAGGCTTACTCACATTACGCTGGGCAATCTACTTCACTCAGTCTACTGATTTAAATGTTACTGTTATCCAAAATATCTCATAGAAACACCTTGAATACTGTTTAACTAAAGATCTGGGCAACCGATGACCCAGCCAGTTGAGTCATAAACTTAACAGTCACACAGAGACTAAAAGGAATTTAAAATGTAGAGAACAGCTATAAATGTTTGAGTAGAAAAATAGCACTAGAAATAGCACTTGAAGACTATTCGAATAGCAATAGATAGCAAAAGTAAGAAAAACAGACTGATTCAAGAGAAATTGGCAGCTTTGGAAAAAGAAAGGAAGGAAAAAACCCAAAAGGCATTTCTAAGGGGTCAAGATCAAGCTTTGGTCATAAGCTGTGAATATAAAGGTAGACTCCTGATCTTTTATCCATACCTGATAAAATAACTTCAAAACTCATTATTTTATTCCACTTCATCCTTAAGTATTTTAAAAATATGTTGAGGGAACTACTTCTGGTTTTGGTACCATTAAATTTTTGTGTACTTAAAATAGAGTAGAATATGTTGTATATAGTGTAATAATATACATTTTAGATATTAACAAGCCATCCAAGTAGGAATTATGTAAGTTCCGTAAGTACGAGTTAAAAATTGCCCCTTTCTTTCTTACTAAGTTTTATTGAGCCAGGAAATCAGCTCTTCTAGTGTCACAGAATCAGGGAAACTTTATATTTCAGGGAAGTTCACATCTTTTCTGTTATTACAGAAGTCAAAATCCAGGTAGGCAAGAAAAAAATACCCACATAACTCAGAGGCAGATTTTGACTTTAGAACAATTCGCATTTTTAAACAACATGACTTACATCTAATCACAGAAGCAATATTCAAATATACATAAGTAAAATTTATATGTTTGTATATTCCTAACATAACACAAGTCTGAACTGTTATTACATGGTAGCCTGCTGGGTAACAAACAGCTTATCTTGTAGAGCCTTTACTTCTTTGTATTTATTCAATTATTTGTGTTGCGTCTTGCTGCATCTTGCAACTTCTTCCCCAAACCTGTAGAAGTTCCTTAGATGTCAATATTGAGGAAAGGACACGAGTCTTAATGGGAGGGCTTTGAACTCCACTCTGCTTCAACCAGGGCAACTCCAAATTATTTTTGCTTTATTGGGCTTCTAAAAAAGATTTCTTTTGTGTATTCCTGAAAAAACAATTTTGAAAACCATAATTTTATTCCACTTTTTATATTAAAAATATTTTTCAATGTTTATGCCTGAATTAAAAATATATTCTAGATATTTCATAATTCATATTTAGGTCTTACCAATAAAATCCTTTTATAAACATAATACTATGCCTCTATTTTTTTAACCAGAACTGAGAAATAATTCACATACCATACAATTTACCCATTTAAAGTGTAAATTCAATGGTTTTTATTATATTCACAAAGTTAAGCAATCATCATTACATCAATCTTAGGACATTTACATCACTCCAGAAAAAATGAAACATACCCATTAGCAATGACTCCTCATCCCCCCCTGGTAAAACTCCCAGTCCTAGGCAACTTTTGATCTACTTTTTGTCTCTATGTATTTGTCTACTGTGGACATTTCATGTAAAAGGAAATCATATAATGTGTGTGATCTTTTATGACTTAATGTTTTTTAGGTTCATTCATGTAGTAGCATGTCAGTACTTTACCTTTTTATTCCTGAATAATATGCATTGTGTGGATGTTAACACAGTTTACTTTTATTATTACATTTTTCCATATTAAACATGTGATCAAATTTTTAGAAATATTATATACAAAGATAGGTGACAACTTATAAAATTTTCCATTGATTCAGATGTAATTGCTATGTACATGGTGATGTGCTAGGCATCATAACAGAAACGAAAAGAAGGTAAAATGATAACTATATTAAGAATAATGTTTTATGGTTTACTAAGCTCTTTCCCATATTTTCTAAAATTCTCACAATATTCTATGGATAAGTATCATTATTGTTAATCCCAAAGCATTAGGACTTTAAACAAGTTATTTAACCTCTCTGGCACTCCATCTACCTATCTAAGAAACAGGATGATGATAATAATAGAAAACTATGAATTTAAAAAATATATATATATTATATATACTGTTTACTAATCTGAGAAGCAAAATAATAATAGAAAAGTATACATTAAATGAGTGTCTAAACAGGGCCTGAGACAATTATTTCCCAGTAAATATTCTAAGCTCAGGAAACTGTTGCCCTTCAATGACATTAAAATGTAGCCATTAACCCCATTTTAGATGCTCAGTTATCACATGTGACTTTTGGCTATTGTATTGAATAGCACGTATGTGGCACATTTCCGTCATTGTAGAAAGTTCTATTTAACAACAGTTCCATGGGACATACATAAGACAAACAAGTAAGAAAGAACAGTAGGAGAGAGTTTTTAGACAGTTTAGACACTGATTTGCTCAGAATGGAATGGGATCTCTTCCTTCAGTAGTGGTCAAAATCCTGGGAAGAGAAGCTACTTGAGCTAAGTATAGCCATAGGAAGTGAATCATTTAGTAGTAGCAGATTCAGCATGCATATACCAAAGAAAAGGATTTATGGGAGAGAGAATAGTGAAAATAACACTGAGAAATTAAAGAACAATTATATTATAGAAGACTTTTCCTTGTTATTTTATGTATCTTTTAGTGAACATAGAAACTCATTAGATTTTTGAGAAGGGAAGGATATTAGGAAGTTTGATATGACCAAATGGCTAGAATGGATAAGATGGATCACAGACTGGGAGACTTACTCATGTTTTGCTAAAGGTCAAGTCTGTATCATTAATAGCCTGGATTATGATAAACATACAGGAACAAAAAGGGAGTTATAAAAGAAGACCCAAGGTGACTGATTAGGGAGAGACTCGATGACTGACTGGAATTGAAGAATGAGGAAAAGAGACAAAATTAAAAGAACAGAGGTGTGAAACCTGTCAGAACACAGCAATAGTATGGCCACTTTAGAGTAAAATATGATGAGTTCAATTTTAGACAGAAAATCTTAGAGTTGGGAATAATTTGCTTCTGCCTCAAAGATGAATTAACTCATTCTCAAAGATGATCATCTAGTTTTAAGAGAACTAACATTTAAATTTCTGTTATTATACATACCAGGCACTCTATGGCATAGCTATTGTAGTTTGTCCTTTCTAACACTCATAAATATCTATTTAATGTAGGTGCATAATAATTATCCATAGTTTACAGATGAGAAAAATGAGGTCTAAAGAGTTTAGTGAGAGAGAATTCATTACTTTTAGAATTTCATTATGGTACAATTCTAATTGTTAAGGGATTCACCAGAGACAGAGTGGGGAGCAGAACAAGCAGATCTACTGAAATACACTGCTGAGGGGAGCAGCGGGCGAGGCTGGAGAGATCTGCACCATGTAGGTTAGCTCCCTGGCCAGGGATTGCACTTGTGCTGCAGTGGCTGCTGATAGCTGCATAGTGCTGAGACTTAAGCCCAGCACTACCAGGGAGACCCCAAGAGATTAGATTTTTGCATGAAAAAGAGGATATAGAACTCTTAATATGAATAGCTAAAGAAAGTAAGCTACAGAAGATAGTAGGAGACATGTATATGTAGTTTTCTAGGTGAATTTTGAAACTAGTCAAGCTAATTCTGTTTATATGAAAAAATAAACAAGAATTATCAGGAAAATTCTTGAAGAACAGCATATTAAAGAGAGACTCACTCATATGTTAAGATATAGCATAAAGCTATGTAACTAAATAGTGTGTTGAGAAAATAAGAACATTCAAGCAAATCAATTGATTGAATAAAAATTATAGAAAGAGACTAAAATACATAGGGAAATTTAGCATTTAAGATGTTGCAAATTAGTATGGGAAAAGTAGATGAACCTCAAAAGTCTTAATAGAAAAAAATAATTAACTTGACTAAAAATAAGTGAAATAATCCCATAAGGAGAGTAAAAAGATAAACTCTAAACTGGGAAAATGTGTTTACAATTCTATATTGCAGATAAAAGATAACCTTAATATATAAGAAACTCTTATCAGCAAACTGATAGTATATAAACAAACAGGTACAGAAAAAAAAAAGTCCTAAGATCCTGAACAGATGTTCAGTTGTTCTTAGAAGAGAATTTTGAATTAAAACTACACTGAGATACTATTTTTCACCCACCAGATAGGCAAAGGTAAAAAATATTGAGAGAGTCGTTAAGTGGTGAAGAGGAAAAATCACTTGCATACAGCTCTAAATGGGAGTCAAAGGTGGTAAAACCTCAAGAAAGCAATGTGTTAGTAGTTGTCAAAATTGCTGTGCTTAAGCTTTCTGACCCAGTAATTAAATTCTAGAAATTTATCCTAAGGTTTGGTATACCTCTGAGTGATAGGTTCTGTGTCCAAGCAGAGTCCTGCCAAAATTGTCTATGAATAATGAAAGGGTCAGAACAAGATAAATGTCTGCCAGGAAAGGACTATTTAAAGGAAACGCTGATAATGCTATGTATAATTCCTAAGTAGGGAAATGCTGTTATCATAACAAAGAAGTCATAGTGAGTCCAATGTCAATTTTCCTAGCATGTTAATGCTTTGTACGTAGTAACAGTGGTTTCCAGAGCTTTTTGTACCATGCTACTGAGCCCATTGATAATGACCACAGCTTGATCCTTGCCTGGAAGTCCCCAACCAGCCCTGACTAGTGAGGGGTCTACAGGCCAGAAGCGCGGAAAAGGCATGTTGGGTTCCCCAGAAAAGACCCTGAGACAAGGATGTGAGTACTTGATTTGGGCTGTGATCCCAAGAAACACTAGTAAAGGATCAGGGAAGTAAAGGAATAAATTAATAATTCAACAAAGGATGCTCTTTCAAGTTGGGAACTCTGATGTATAAATTCTGAGAAATGTGGAATATACATACTTAAGATTTATCCTACTTAAATATAGGAATAGATTCACACCAGGTTCTATCAGTCATTGGCTGAGAACTTGTATTTTGGTTTTTTTTTAAATTCTCCTGCTTTCCCAGTTCCTGCCTAAGGACAGTATGACTTAGGAGAAGTTCCTCAGAGTCTCTTAAGACAACTATTATAAGCAAAAAGAGAGAATGTGTTTGGGGAAGGGGCTGGAGTGTGTGAGTAGGGAAAATATCTACTTTTAGAGTCTGCATGATGGGATGAAATCTGCTGCAAGATGAATTGCCAAGACCAAAGTATTAGATGGGGAGCTGGCTTTATCTCCAAGTCTGCAAGATACCTTTCTTTTTTTTTTAATATATATTTTTATTGTTATTTATGTCTTTTACATTTTGTATTCCCCTTGGGTAGCCCACCACCAATTCACCCATGATCCATCTCCATGGTCCCTTGTGTTCTTTTCTATTCCATTTTGTGCCCTTTTCCTTCCCTCCCTCCGGCTCCCTCCTCCCCACCCCCCCATTGTCTCTCTCCCACCTGGCCACCCTATAGTCCTGGTATAAGTGAAACCATTCACTATTTTTCTTTTTCTTTCTGGCTTATTTCACTGAGTATGATCCCCTATAATTCCATCCATGTCGCTGCAAATTGCATGTGTTTATCTTCTTTCCATGCTGAATAGTATTCCATTGTGTATATGTACCACATCTTCTTGATCCAATCATCTATTTTTGGACATCTGGGTTGCTTCCATACCTTTGCTATTGTGAACAGTGCCGCAATGAACATACAGGTGCATGTATCCTTTTGGATTAGTGTTTTT
>PVIJ01021974.1:0-17251 GCA_004024925.1 Scalopus aquaticus
CCCCCCGCCCCCATCAGGGTGGCTTAGAGACACACACTGATGAGGTTCTGCCAGGCCGGTGGGGCACCAGGTGCCAGGCAGTTGTAAAATGTTGCTTCTAACAACATGCACCCTTTCAATTCGTTGCGCGGGTACATTGTGTTACAGCAACTGGTATCCGAAAATTCTCGCCATTAAAGTCTAGTTCTCTCCTTCGCCGCAGGACTGACCCCTTTTGCCAGGCTGACCCAGCCCATCTCCCCTTCTTGTGCCAAACCCTCATGCGGTCCTGGTGTCCACCAATCGATTTTTGTTTCATTTTAGTGGTCAAATGAACTTGACGCATGCACGGGTTGATTTATAACGACACACACTTGAAACTTACATGCGACAAAGCAACGTTAAATCAATAAAAAGGTTTTCAGAACAACCCAAATCTCAAAAGTGTCTCTGTTAAGGAAAAGGAAAATCCCTCTCACTAACAATTATTCAAAGCCAAGGAGAGAACAACAAAATCCCCACTCCCACAAGCTTGAAATCCAGTGAGATTCTTTGAAAGCCTAAATTTATCTGTGATTTTGCACTTAGTGTCATTCCATCATCAGCTGTACAGAGATAACGTGCTATTGAGTTCTCTGGCTTTTTCCCAGCTACCACGTAGCACCAGGTGCTGAAACCAGGAGTGGCCACCGCACTGTCACTGCACACAGGACAGGCACGCCACAGCATCTCTCCCCGAGCCCTCCGAATTCAAGTGGGTGCTGCTGGGGTGACTCTGCTGACGCTGATTGTTACCATAACGGTCATATACTCCCCCGGAGTCGTCCTCATCGTTTTCGGAACTCTGACGGGACCTCATGTGCCACCTGTCCTCAGTGCCTCAGTGTCCCCAATGTGTCACCACCTTGGAGACAGCTGAGGGTGGAAGTGCCCACAGGTTCTCCAACATGGAGAGACAGAACGTCTAATTGCCGCCCTTATAGAAGCTCACTTTCCGGCTTTGAAGCCCGTCCCCAATTTCACTCTAACCCCATTTGCAGGCCAAATTCTAGCCTCCCCCAGGAGCCCCCTCCATTCAAGAACCGCTGGTCCTCTGTGCCCAGATCTGCCATAGAAGATGCGATTCCTATGAAAATGACCCACCTTCTCAACCAACTTAGGGAACCATATTCATTACACTGTACTAAATCCTCCCCGTGGCTGAATGAGACCTCCCTTCATTCAAAATGGCGCCAGGTACCAAAGGACAGAGGGACAGAGGGAATTCAGGAGCAGAGGGACATCATGGAGGCTTCTCCCGCCCTGCCCGAGGAGCCAGTGAGTCTAGGGAAGCCCAGGAGCACATTTACCACGCTGTCCCCAACCCACGAGGGCATGGAGCCCCCAGCCACTGCTGCCTCTGGGACACCTCCACTCCCTGTCTGCAGGTGAGCCAGTAACAGCCACGTCTGAGTGTCGGGCAGATGAGAATACTGTTCCGTTTCTGACGGGACACCCGACTAGCGGGCGGCTTGGGGAAGGTTATCTTCTCTGAGTCCCGGCACTCCCTCTACGAAAGAGCGCTAGTGTAAGCGGTGTCCCCTGACGAGAAAGGCTCACGTGCCCACCTGTCTTCGTCTCACACACGCCCATTTCCAGGCACCTGGTTCTGGCTCTGGGCTCCTCACAGCGTCACACGAAGGCCAGAGCAGGCTGGTATGTGCCACTGAAGCTGACAGACAGGAAACATACAGCTCTCGGGAACAGATCAAAAGACTAGAAAGCCAGCGTGTGAATTCTAAAATAACCACCAAGGACTTATTCATTGCAGTTGCCAATTTTTCATCAAGATAAAACATATCACCACCACTTTAATCCACCAGTCTGGCAGCCTGGCCCATCATGGCCGCATCTCGTGTACCCCAGATACGGGCGGTTTCCAGGTCCGCGGGCGTTTCTGCCAACCCCTCTGCGTTCACTTGCTTATGCAACAAGTAACTGTCAAGTTCTCAAGAGGCCCTGGGGTCTGGACGTGTTCCTCATCATCTAGTCTCTTCTATTGGACACAGGACAGATTGTGTGTGTGTGTGTGTGTGTGTCTGGGTGTGTGTGTATCTGTGTGTGTGTGTCTGTGGGCATGAGTGTGTATGACTACACATGCGCATATGTGGGGAGGGTCTTCTCGGAGCACAAAGGAAACCACCCCCTACCCTTCTGGCTTCTCCCAGGCTGATAATTACCAAACAAGCATCAGACAGATGACAAGAGAACCAGTTCAAGGACAGACCCGGCCTGAGGGAGCCACTCACCCATGTGGCTTTAGAGCTGTCGCAAATACCTCAGCTAAGACAAAATGGGGCGGGGGTGGGGGATGTTTGGGGAGAAAAGGAAGGTCGGTTACGCAAGTTACCTGGGAAGGCACCTGGACAAGGTAGAGGCAAGGAGGTTAGGTTTGCTGAGTTGGGTGGAGATCTTTGCAAAAACCACCCCCACCCAGTCCTCAGAGCTCCTCTCACAGAAATCAGCCTCCTGTCAAAAAGACATATTTTGGGGTGGCAGGTTTTTAGTCCCACACAGCATCAGCATGAACTTAGGGGGGACACGAACACTTTGTTCATCATTATTACCTAAACCAGTAATTGAAATCATCATATTTGTACTATGGCTGCTTTGACTGCGAGCGAAGCCTCACTGCAGCCAGAGCGAGGCTTGCAGTAAGTGGGGTGTCCCTCGGGGCGAGGTTCTAGGGTCTAGAACTGCTGGCGGCTCTGACTTCCCAGCCCCCAGAATGTATAAGCAGTGCCCCAAGGCCTGGTGGACGCGCTCAGCTCTGTTGCCTAGTGAAACCGCGGTGGGAAGGCTGGCGTCTACCCCGGGCACAGCACAGGCTGCGCGACTGCAGACAGCCTTTAATTTCCTGCCACCGTCCTCCGGAAATGCAAGGACCCGCAGAGGCAGACAGGGCCCAGCGGAGGGACCGAAAGGGAGACAGGAGGGCCAGGCGCAGCGAGGGCCCCAGGCCTGGCCCTCACTCCCCAAGCACGCGCCTGCCCGCCCCGCGGGGCAAACTGGGCCCTTCAAACAGGCTTCGCCCATGAACAGCTTAAGTTCGTTGTACATAAAATATTTAGGGAGTGGTCTCCGGCAGTCCACAGTCACGCGAGGCGGCCTGCGGTCTGGAGACCGCCGGAGAACAGTAACAAGCGGCGCCCAGATGTGAGACGGCCGGGAGCGGGGGGACGCGGGCAAGCGGCTACCAGCCCCGGCACGGGCGCCCTGTCCGCAGCGGGGTCAGAGCAGCAGGCAGGAGGGACGGGTTGGGGGCATTGGGAGGGGTCGCCGCCTCCCGCAGAAACACGTATCAGCTCCGCCAGGGGAGCCAGAGGCCCAGCGTCCTGCAGGCAAGACTCCTTATTTATTAATTCCAAGGCGGCCGGGTTTATTAAATCTGACTATTGTCGCATTAGCAGCTGAAACCAGGCCCTCTGTGGCTTGCGCCCCCACCCTTACCCGTTTAATCGCAAACAGTCATTTCACGGACGCGACGAGTAGCCGGGCGAACGCGCCCCCGGCCCAGCGGAGCGCCGCTCTGCTCACATCGGCACCCCAGGCGCCCCTGGCTCCCGGCCATATCTCCTACAACTAATTACATTTCAGGTTTTGATGTTTTATTCCTGACTAGTCAAGGGTTTTGCATGCTGAGAGGGAAGACGCAGCCCAGAGCAGCCCAGGGCGCCAAAGGCCCCGCAGGACTGAGGGCGAAGCGCCGCGCCCCCGCCTGCCCGCTCCTCCCCCGCCTGCGCGGGCTCCGTCAGCCCGTCTCGGTCTGTCTGGTCCTCCCTCCACTCGGCCCCTGCCCGCTGCGGCACCGCAAAGGGGCCCCTGCCAGCAAACGGCCGCGCGCCGGGACAACCTCGGCATTGGAGGCGGCCCACGGGGCCCAGCAGAGAAGGCCCAGGAGGGCGGGGCAGGGGTCTTGCGCCCTGCTAAGTTACCCCAGGGCTGGGGGCCGGGAGGTGGGAAGAAGCCTCTGCAGTGTGCCGGGCGGAGTCCTCCACCAGCTGCTGAGGTGGCACAGGGACCAGCCACGGCTGAGTCAGTCTAGACAGGGCAGGAAACGTGTCCTTCGCGCGGCCCTCTCCAGCCCGGCTAGAGGAGCTTTGCTTGCGTTCCCCCGAAAGCCGCGCCAGGCGAGGGGGCCCGGGGAGGCACCTTCCCAGTGGTCGCGCGCGTCCCGCCGAGCCAGAACGGGCAGAACCGGCAGCGGGAGTCACACGGCTGCTCTCTCCGCGCACGCTGCTTGCGGTGGCTTGAAAGGCTGCGCCTGGCACCGGCACAGGGATGGACACCGGGCGACACGCAGCCACTCGTGCCCCCACGAAGCTCCTCTCAAAACTGAAAACCGGAAGCACCAACAAGCAGCGGAAGGCAGGCGACGCCCGGGCGGGGGCTGGAGAGCAGCGGGGCAGTGACCTGGTCATGCTGCTGCCTCTCCTGCACCCCAGATGGGGGTGCAGACACCCCGGTTAGAGCCCCCAGTAGGCACAAAAACAGACCTTCCAAGAAAAACTGGCTTCCTGCCTCGGAGAGGATGGCACAGGACTACACGGCGTCACCAGGAGACCGCAGCCTCTCTTGCCCACGCTGGGAAGCCAGGGAGAAGGCGCCTCTTAACTGTCCCACTTCCGACCTTGAGAGCCCCCTTTCTCCGGGACCAGAAAGCCTCCTGCTGAAGGCTGGGCTCCGAGCGGCGCCCCGCCCTCCCCTCCTGCTTCTCTTCCCAAACCCCAGTGCTGAGGCCTCGGGGCACCGCTGCAGGCCACACTCCCCAGCTCTCTAATCTGTTCCATAGCCCACGGAAATCGCCCTCTTGCCTGAGCCCTCTCTCCGCACAGAAAGTCTGCAGGTTTCCAGAGCGCTCTGTCCCTTCCTGAAGCCCCGAAGGTCTCGTCACCAGAAGGGAATGCTAACAGTGGCGCCTCCACTTCTGAGAGACAAGCGCACGTGGGCCTGCGGAGCCCCGCCGGGCAGGCGCGTGCGGGAGGGTGCCCGTTGCTTCTGCCGCTGCGCTGCCCCTGAAGCAGAGGAGGTGAGCAGACAGCCGCAGCCCGGCGCGGAGAGACCAGCACCGTCCGTGTGCACGGGGGCTCCAGCTTTATGCTCTGGACGCCGACACGCAGGACGGGATACATGTATTTCGGCGGAGTTTTATACATGGCATTGCTTAGCCCGTTCCAATACGGTTGTTCCATTTTACTCTATTTCCTCACCTGTTATTCTCTTATCTCTAAAATTGTAAGAATAATCGTGCCCTCTCCATATGGTTTATGGAGAATTGATTAGATATGAAATGCTAAGGATAACGGTGGGACAAAGCGTATCTCAAACATGGTCACAGCACCGCTGATCGCATGCAATGGAATCTGTCACGCTTCTAAAGGGCTGTCCGCGTGAGGGCAGTTTCCGTGTCCGCTGCTGGTGAGGCCGGTGCTGTGATCTCCGGCACAGAGCACGAGGGGCTTTAAGTGACCTCCCCAGGCTCCAGGCTGGGAATGACTGAGCTGCAGTCGCACGTGGAGCCGTGGCTACGGCATGGCCTTCCGCTTCGGCCCACAGAGATCCGCGTCTTAGCTTTCCCTTATCTCTGTGACACAGAGACCGCCACATAAGACGACAACGGTGTCTTCTTAGGTCGCTGTGCGGGCCGAGGAAAAGAACGGCGTAAAGTGCTCAGAGATGAGCCTGGCCCATGCGGCGGGTGCTCAGTTAGCAAAGATCACTGGCCTCGGGGGCTGAGTCCTGCTCTTTCTACGCTGGTACTCGAAGGGCTGCACACTTCAGGCAGCTGGATCGATTGGAAATGTGAACCTACATCTACTCTCAGCTAAGAGGTGATGAGAATTGGGACCTAAAGAGCGTGTACAGAGAGGATATTCATGGAGCAGAGACGGATGTCCAGTGGGGGCCAGACGGGGCCGGGGGGGGGTTAGAATCTATGTTTAAAGAAGGCAGTATGGGGGCCTCCCTGGTGGTGTAGTGGTTGAGCGCTGGGCTGTGGAGCTGTCAGCAGCATCAATGCGAGTTCGACACCCAGCCGGGGAGAGTCCCACATGGTGTGGCAGACCTCTCCTGCCTCGCCCGCTGCTCCCCTCAGCAGTGTATTTCTGATCTGCCTAAAAAAAAAAAAAATGAAAAAAAAAATAAAGAAGGCAGTATGGACTTAACACCATGCAACGAGCCTACACTCACCCAAAGGTATATCTGACCCCTCCTTAACGCAATAAGCAAACATGCGTACAGGAAGACTTCAGCCCCCCAAGAGCTGTGGGAAGCCCAAAGCTGGCAAAAGACAGATGTCTGTAGCCCTCTGGCAGGCACCCCTGATCACGGACTTATTCTTAGAGAAATAAGACAGTAGGGATGGGAAGTGGAGGGATTATTACTCTCACAGACTCGTGGAAGATCTACTTGACGATGCAAAGGATCCAAGGAAAAGTGGCCATGGAATCTTATTTTAACAGAAACAACATATATTCCCAAGTGTACCACTTAATGTTTGTACCTCGGAGACAAGGTTTGCGTCTTCATCCCGCCGGCTGGTCTGCACAGACCTTCAAACGCCTGCTGATCCTCTGAATTTGGTTCTCCTGATCCGGAAGGGAGGTAAACTGACCGCAGCAGCATTAGAGGTGTTGAGTGAAATGACAGGACACAGAGCAGAGGCTTGGAAGATACGGACTTCCTTCTCGTGCTCGGGTTGGAAACACTGGGGGAACTCTAGGGGCCCCTGCAGTCAGAGCACGCAGGAGCGCACACGCTGACAGCAGGAGAGCACACGGAGGCGCGGGAGTGTGAAGTCACGAGGCGGCCATCACCCACGGTCCCGCGGAGGGAGGAGACGCTGCCGAAGGAGGACGTTTGCTTTTGCAGGGAGCTGCCCGGCGAGCTAGGACTGCAAAGGCCCGGGATGAAACATGGCAGGAGGGCAGGCGAGCCCCGAGACACATGAAACAGGCGGACAGCACGCCCGGGAGCGCTGTGACCGACTGCGAGTGTCAAAAACGCTGCCAACGAGGAAAGAGATTTGGAAGCTCTGCGTGGCGTGGGCTGTGGCACAGGAGGCCAGGGGCTCTGCCGGGGGGAGCTGAGACCGTGCTCCCCGCAGGGCCCGGGCAGAACTGCGGACCCAGAAGTCTGGACTCCCCTGCAGGGTCTCTCTTGGGTCCTAAGAGGCTTGTCGTGGCTACTGGGCCGGAAGGAGACGGACAGAGGACGCTCAGGACCTCAGTCGGGAGCACACTGCAATCTTCACATCAGAAACGGCGGCCGTCGGACCAGGGGCTGTGTGCGGAGGAGGGGACACGTCAGGCCCCTGCCGCTGTTTCTGTGTCTCCCGTGAAAGCAGCAAACAGACCCAGAAGGCAAGACCACAAACGCGCACGCAGCCTCAGCCTCACCGGAACACGTGGGCTTCAGCTCCAGGCACAGCTTGAGCTTCCTGCACCCACTTCCTTCCGCTCCCACTGGATTACCAAGAAGCAGATACTATCCCATAAATAATGCAGCAGGTAGTTCTAAGAGACTCTACTCAAAAATATAACCCCATGGCTACTCCTACAGCTGAAAAACTGAAAATAATTCCTAACAGCATTTTCGGCTGTCCAATCAGCATTTAAATGTACTCTATGGTCTCCTAACCTTGTCTTCAAATTTTCCCTGGGAGTCTGCACAAACAAGGGGCTGCTGTGCCTGGCCACCTCCTAAGGTTTTTGGTCTTGAGATTCCCCTCGGCCTTTCTCACTTTCTTAAAGTTTATTTTCGAAGGGGCCAGGTTGTTAGCTCTCTGCATTTCCCATACTCGAGGGGTGCTGAATGCACCCTCTGGGTTACTGAATCTATTCGGTGTCCTCGAAATGTCTTATAAACTGACAATTAGGTTTAGAGTCTTCTTCAAATTGTTTATTTTTTTTAGTTTTACGCTTGCTGCTCATAGCAGGTGGCAAGAGCGAGCACTGGCCCACGGTTCCATCCAGGGTGCTCACCTGAGATATTTTAATATTATTATTTCTCTTTTGCTCCTTTGCTACAAAATTCTAAGTTAAAATACTTTATCAAAGTATTAACTTGAGATATAATTTGAATAAAGGAAGATGGATGCTCATCCGTCCTAGTTTACCAGCTTTTGGAATAATGAGTTGTTCTCGTAGTTTCCTTCAAAGGTGACGAATGTGATTTTTTATTTTCTCTCGGAAGAGTGCATGGGATTTAAATGTTTGAGCTATCTCAATGCATTACCATAATTATTCTTTTTGAATTAAACCTCTTTTTAGATCATTGTAGGTTCACACGCAGTTGTAGGAAGTAACAGAGGGTGCCATTCATTCACCCTTCCTTGACACAAGCTCTTTGCATTAACTGCAGAAAATGACCTCAGCCACAATCTTGATTTTGATGCAGCCAACACTCCATGAACATACTGTCTCTCCATTTTTTCCTATGTTCTTTATTTTCTTTTGCTGTATTTTCTTTTATTTCTTCTTTTATTTCTTTGTCAGTACTTTCTATTTTTCAGCATCTATTACTAGCATATATTTTGTTAGATTCACATCTAAGTATATCTTCTTTTGAGCGATTCTAAATAGAATAGCATTTTTAATTTTGGGGCTTATGTGTTCTTTATTAGCATGTAGAAATGTTTATCTTATTTTTTATAAACTTAATGAATTAATTATTAATTCCAGGAGTTTCTTTGTACATTCTTTGGGATTTTCTAGGTAGACAAGCATTCATCTGCTTTCTTTCTGATTTGTGGGATTTTACTGTCTTTTTTTACCTATTAAGTTGGCTATAATGAATGAAAATGATGACAGAGGACATCACTGCCTTGCTCTGGATCTTAGGAGAAAGTATTCAGTCTTGTACTATTAATCATCAAGTTAGTTTAGGATTTTTTATATATGCTTTTAGTTTCTAATTATGAATAGGCATTGGATTGTGTCACCTACTTTTTCTACATCTATTCATATGGTCATATGATTTTTTCCTCTACCAGTATCTGTATTTTAATTGGTTTATTTAAACCACTTCCATTTAGTGTAATGTGGGTTTGTTAGTCTTACCGCTTCCATTTTATTTTCTGTTCTTTCTCTCTTTACATCTGTTTCTTTGTCTTACCTTCCTGTGGGTTGCTTAATCATTTTCTAAACTCTGTTTTTATTTTCCTATAGTCTCTTAAGTACGTCTCTGTTCATTTTAGTCACTGCTTCAAGTAAGGCAGATATATCTAGTAGAGAGAGAGGAGAGAGAGAGAGAGAGAGAGAGAGAGAGAGAGAGAGAGAGAGAGAGAGAGAGAGAGAGAGAGATCATTGTTTCTTATTGTTTCTTCTGTTAGCAGTTCACCATCTTGGGAGAAATATAAAAAGATTACTTCTCTTCATATCCTTTACCTTGCCGTTACAATCATTTTAAATGTTTCTTCTACATACAGTTAGAAGCACATCAGAGAGTTTTATCATTTTTGCTTTTACTATAAAACATAATTTAGAAATGTCAAGAGAAAAGAGAAGATATTTTATTTACCCATGTTTATTCCTTCCTCTGTTTTATCTCTCCTCCTCCTTTCACCGTTTCTTTTCTTTTTAAGAACCCAGTTTGCCCACCCTTTAAGGGTATGTACGTTGGCAAAAATTCTCTCACTTTTTGCTCATTCTGACAATGTCTTCATTTCCCCTCATTCTGGAAGGATATCTGTGCTGGCTTTAGAACTCAGAACTGATAGTTTATTTCTTCAGCATTTGAAAAATAGTGGTGTGCCACTTCCTTTAGGCCTCCAAGGCGCCTGATTAAAAATCTGCTGCCATTTAAAACGTTTCTCATTTACAGACAAAATATTACTTCTCTCTGGTTGCTTTCAAGACTTTTCCTTTGTTTTTAGCTTTCAAAATTCTGACCAGGATGCATCTTGGTGTGTATTCCTTCGATTTTAGCATTTGATTTAGCGTTGATTTAGCATTTAACAATTTCTGAAATGTGGAATTTCTGGAATCTCTTGACAAATGTGAAAAGTTTTCCATTTCTTCAATTCCATCTTCCTTCTCCTGGCCTTCTGGGACAGCAGAAGTTGGACGCTATCTTTTGTAATAGTCTCTGAACAGGTCTCTGAAACAATTCTATTTTTTCTTTCTTGTTTCCTATTATTGTCATACGGGACAGATGCCCAAGTCCCCCACATTGTCTCTGCTGACTCAAGAAGGGCTTCTTATTACTTCTGGAAAGATGTGGGGGGGTCTGGATTCATAGGAGGCCCCCACTGATATGTAGTGAGGGAGGAACGGGCCCCAGGAGGCCCCGCTAGCCTTAAGGTTTGTGAGTAAGGCCGACTTCATTACCAGTGCACTGGGATGAGAGTCTTGGCTTTGGATCAACCTCTCTGAAACCTCCTCAGCGAGCAGAGAGAAGGGGGGGCCTGTTACACACAGGTGGAGGTGCAAGTCCAGGTCCGTGTGTCCTTCTGCTCTCATGGCACAAGGGGGAGGGTTCATCCCCACCCAGTATGGACCAAAGACCTACTTCTCTGGCTGACCTTCTCTGTCACCATCCCGGTAGGCAGCTAGCAAGAGCAGACAAGGAGGGCCCCCCTTGCCTTTACTGGTGCGAGGATGGAACCACATTTCCCTGCATTATTTGGCCACAGTAAAATGGTTATTGCTTAACATTTTCTGTCTTTCCATGCTAGTCCTTTCCTGTATTTTAATTGGAGAAGAAAGTCTTTGGGGAGAGTGGGCTCTGAGTTGCCTGTGCCCACAGGCATTTTCAAGTTACTAGCCTCTTTGGCACCAAATCTGGGAGATATGAGAAAAAGGAGACCCCACAGAACACACCGCAGTGCTGTTTTGGTTTTGAGGTCACCCACCAGTCTGCCATCTTCTCTCCACCTTTCAGAGGTGAAAGGTGTTTCATATATAATGTTTATGCACTGGCTTCATTTATAATGTCATATATTTGATATATGTCATATATCTGATATATTTTATATGTGCCATATATTTGATATATATTTGTTTCCTATATAATGTCCAGGGGGATTAGTTGCTTTTAGCAGGAAGAACAGGGAAAAGTCTGTCTGTATGTATTCCTAGAGGCAGAAGTGTTATTCCTTTTGATTCTGAAATGTCCATTATTCTGTTAAAAAAAGCATCTTCAGGTTGGCACTTGTCTCCTCTTCACATCACCCTAGCAACCCTGGAGAGCGTCCTGGCTCTCTGACACAATGAGCTGTTCCAGACTCATCATTTTGCTGTATGGCTAAAAGTACATATATTTATTTTTAAATAATATTTTTAATTTTTACTGCTCACAATGATTCCTAAAAACAGTTTAAGTAGTTTTTTCTTGTAGTTTTATTTTATACTTTGGGGGGGTCCACCCAAATTTCAGTGTAGCACACAAATTATTTGTTTTAAATCCATTTGAAATAATTCCAGTGTGTAGAGCTTTATTAGTTTTCTTTTACTTTTGAAGTTTAGTTTTTATGATTGTTTTCATTTAGTTTTATTCTTTAATGATGTAGAAAATCATTTAGCTCCCATGTCAAATTTGCCAATGAAGGCAGAGTCAGAGGCAGCCAGTTCTCTCTGCTCCTTGCGACCCGCTATGCTTCGTCTCACTGAGGTACCGATTTCACAGTATAAACAATGCACCACACACATGCCGTCTGCTTCTGGGTTTTTTATTCTGCTGTACTGGTCTTTTGTGCCGCTGAAGTGCTGGTCCCCATTGTTTGAATCGTGGAGGCTTTAAAACGTGCCCTCCTATGCCACTGGGTCCATCGTCCTTCGTTGCTCTTCTCTGTTCAGAATTGTATCTGGCTTATTTGTTTTGCCAAATAAGTTTGCAAGCTGGCTGTCTAGCATTGGTAATAAGTCAAATGGCATTTCAAGAGAGTAACTTCACGTTAAATCTACAACTCAGATATGGATCTATTATAAAGACATGCCTGACAAAATCTACAGGGAGACGGCAGTGTGGCCCAAGAGGACAAGGACAGACAGTCACACCAAGCTGTCCAGCCTGAGCAGCGAGGAGGGCTGCTGGTCAGGAACCGAGGAGTGAGGCCTGGCCGAAGGGCAGGCACTCAGCTTTAGGTGAACTGGGGGTAGCAGCCTGTGGTGACGGTTCATAGGTGCTGTGGTGGGGGAGATTTATGTGGACTACAGCTGAGGCGAGAAATCAAATAGTGTACGAAAATGAACAATGTGGGCCTCCCTGGTGGGGCAAGGCGTTAAGTCTCAGCCTTTGAAGCTGTCCAGAGCCACTGCAGCACAAGTTCAATCCCCGGCCAGGAGCTTCCCACAGGGAGCAGCAGACCTCTCCTGCCTGCCCACTGCTCCCCTCAGCAATGTATTTCAGTGGATCTGCCTGTTCTGCTTCCCCACTCTGTCTCTGGGGAATCCTCTCATCACCCCACGCTGCTGGCCTACACCCCAGCTCTTGTATGCATAAATAAATAAATCTTTAAAAAAATGAACATGAGAAAAAATTTTTTTAAAGACTCTATTTCAAATACAAGGAGTTTCATAAACCTGAGAAGAGGCTAGGCCAGAAGGACTAAACCTGGAAGTACTAGGCCAAAAAGTGGCCAGACCTAAAGACTCTTTAGGGTCAGTAGCCAAAAATCCAAACTTCCTTGTTACAGGAGGAACCACTGGGTATATTCACCCTCAAACTGGAGACACCCTAAGGACGGGCACTGAGGTCTCTCTCAACAATGCCTTCGTCTCTGCGTCCCTCCCTCCAAACACAAAGCCCCAGACAGAAATATCTGATCAGCCGAGACGAGCTCACCCACCGTACCCCGGCTGCTGTCAGATGGGACTGAGAGGAGAGAGCGCCCTTCTTCAGCTTCCATTGTGAGAGACGTTGTTACTGCAATTTACCAACATTACGTGCAATGGGAAAATTCTCCAAAAGCAAGGGGGCCTCCCTGGTGGTGCAGCGGTTAAGCGCTACGCAGTGGAGCTGTCGGCAGCAGCGACGTGAGTTCAACGCCTGGCCGGGGAGATTCCCACATGGCGCAGCAGACCTCTCCTGCCTCGCCCGCTGCTCCCCTCAGCAGTGTGTTTCAGTCAATCTGCCTGTTCTGCTCCCCACTCTGTCTCTGGTGAACCCTCTCGCCGCCCCATGCCTCTGGCCTGTACCCTAGCTTGTATGCATAAATAAATAAATCTTAAAAAAAAAAGTAAGAAAGGGCTGGGTGTTTGAGAGACAAAAATTAAATGGCAAAACAGTGATCACACATGTTAAAAGAATTTGCAGATGTGATAGCAAGTCTCTGAGAAACAAAAGACAACCATGCCTATAGATCAAAAACATCATTTTATTCCTAATTTCCCCAAAGCAGCAAAGGACAGATTCTGAGCCGGCTAGGTAATACCCTTGGGAGTGTCGGTAGGAAAGGATGGGCTGAACTGAGGTATCGAGGCTGAGCGGGACAAGGTCAGGAAGGGAGCTGGTCTGGTAATATTCTAAAAGAGCTTATTAAATGCCTGACCTGTTACCAATAAAATATTGTAATGCACCAACACTAATGCACTGAGTTATGAGACTGTTATTCAAAAAGACCTTAAAAGCCTAGAACTCTGGGCCAAAACATACCCGAAAAAAATGGGACAATGTCATGGGATAAACGTGAAATTTTGCATGTAAGGTCAAAAAGCAATTTCTTTCCCAGAAGATGGAACATCCCAGAAATTTAGTGGTATAAGGAACTTGAAAAATCACCTAGTTCAAGTGCTCCATTTGACAGGGACGTTACCTTGAAGCCCAGAAAAAGGCAAGGACTTCCCCAAGGATTCACAGGCAGATAGTGGTAGATGCAGACTACTCTTTAGTCTCATGACGAACTCCTTTAAAATACTGAAAAACGGCCTTTGAGTGCCTTTCACTTGGCCTCTATCCCTAAGAAAATAATTCGATGGCGCTCAGGAAGCATGTGTTAAAGCATCGAGGCAGACGTGTCTGCACTGAGAGGGGTGCAGTGTCGGGGCTGAAGGTTAACGGCGGGGTCTCTCCTGCCCCACTCAGCCGCCCCTAGGGAGCCGTGTCTGCGTCTGTCAACCCCACTGCAGAGGATGCTGGCTAACCAGAGGGATGGGGCGGGCTCTGGAACCAGACCGCAGGGATGGTGGGAGGGAGAGCAGAGGTTTCGCTGGGAGAAGAGCAGCTGGGAAGATGGGGTTGCTGCCCTCCATATGCCAAGAGCTCTTGGGAGAAGGGGGGATCATTTTTCGTGGGTTGGCCAAGGGCAGAACTTGAGAAAAGATGACCCTAGGGTGTGAGCCCCCTGTTGGTGAGACTGTGGAAGTACAAGCCCATCTCCTTAACCATCAGAGAGGGTCGCCAGGGCAAGCCAGGTAAGTAAGGCCCCTTTGGACCCCAACTCCTTGTGACCCCATCACTTTCCTAAGGCAGTATGATTTCTTTCTATCACATACTAAGGCCTTTGAAAGTAAGCCAATTATAATATCTCAGAGAGAGCCTGGCTGACACTCCCGCCGGTCCCTACAGAGCCTAGAACAATGAAGAGACACTTAAAAAGTGGGCAGTCAAAGCGGGCCGGCGGCTGGGGCCTTTGATGGCGTCTACACTCCTCCTTCTTCTGCCACAGCCATTGATCCCGCTCTGCTGACTGCGGAGAGGCCAAGAGGAAAATTGCTGCCTACACATCGTGGCTATCCTCAAGGAAAAGGAAAGAGAAAGGAGAATCGGGTTTTAAATGTGACACCCTCGTGCAGGATAATACTCCAGCAGGTGCAGTGAGCAAAAGGACTGACTTAATGCTGGGTCGTACCTTTATACACCAGATCACAGACCGCAAAGCTGTGAGCGGACCTCCCTTCTCCACCCCTTGTTTTGGATAAAGCCCGTCTCTCAGTGTGGAGATGGAGACTATCACAGGCAAGTGAAAAGGAGCTCAGGGCAGGGGCGGGGAAGAGGGTGCGTGAGGGCAAAACTTCTGGCTCCAAGCCTGCATCTGACGCTGCCTCTGTCTTTTGCACTATTCTGTGTTTGGGAAAGTGACTTCAGTGCTGGGACTCAGTTTCCTTCAATGAAAAGGAGAACTAACCTCTACGATCAGTCATGGGGATTAATGCAGTGTCTGGCAAATCACAGACGCACACTAAAATTAGTTCCCTTGCATTTGCCTCTGAAACTCCTCCAACAAAGAGTCATTCCATGAAATATCAAAGGCCTCTGCTATGCAGGAATCTTCTCTTCCAGCCTCCCTTGGGAAGTGACTGCCTTAGCCAAGAATGGAAATCATGTGGAGATTTGCTTGCCAGCCTTGCTGAGTGGGTAGTGATTGCCCAGAGCACCAGTCAGTCCAAGTGTTCTTAAACCTTTCAAGGTTCAAGGAAGGAGCAGGAATCGGACTCTCTCGGTGGGCATCAGAGCGGAAAATGCCATCTATCTGCCATCCAACCTCTAGCACTCATGACCAAGGAAATGGATCATGACATTGGAATTTGCATTATGTTTAATTCATTTAAGTTACCTTGGTCTTAGTTTTCATAACTGTGAAATGATTGAGCTTAATAAAAGTGACGACGACAACGACGTTCTGGCTCCCGGAGACGCGGAAGATGACAGATGGAGAAGTGTTTAGTCGAACGGCAGGCGGCGAGCCCATCAGGCACACCCCGTAAGCCAGGCTGGTAAAGGGGAGCCCCCAGGAGGGCCAAAGGGAACCAGAGAGGGGCAGAAGGGGCGGGGCACACTAACACTGCCCCTCCTCCTCGGCCCAGCAGTAGCCCAGAGCAAACGCGTCCCTGCCCCTGTGATTTTGAAGGATCACAGCAAACTGAAAATCAAGGGCGTTGCAAATGGAATATATTACTGCTGAATGGATGGGCCACTTCTCTATTCTTCTCTACTCTCACCAAGAGCGGAGCTGGCATGTGAGGGCTGAAGCTTCTGGAAGGGTTTGTCATCTCCAGGGACAACACTCTCGTTGCTAAGGGCGCCTGGCGGCCCGGGTAGCGCATCCTCCCTGCGGGGGAAGAGTGAGAAGCGGGGGAGGCTGCTTCTGATCAACAGCGACGCAAGGTCTGTTACTCAAACTTCTTATTTATTAAGTGCCAAAAACAAATGACGCGCCCAGCTGTGGAGATTGAAAAGGCCAATGATATTTGCTTATTTGCTCAGAAGAGAGTCAGAGAGGCTTTATTTGAGGGTGAACTGGGGCAGGCTTGATGAAGAAGGTGACAGTGGCCTAGGGAAATGCAGCCTGCATCACAGGGCCTCCAAGGGCAGTTTGCAGAAAGCTCTACCATGCCTGGGCCGCCCTGGGGGCGCAGGGGTTAAGTCTCAGCCTATGAAGCTGTCCGCAACCAGCAGCACGAGTTCGATCCCCAGCCAGGGAGCTTCCCACACAGCGCAGCAGACCTCTCCTGTCTCCCCGCTGCTCCCCTCAGCAGTAGATTTCAGTGGATCCGCCTGTTCTGCTCCCCACTCTGTCTCTGGTGAATCCTCTCACCCCCCATACCTTTAGCCTACACCCCAGCTCTTGTATGCATAAGTAAATAAATCTTTAAAAAATAAAAAAAGAAAGCTCTACCACGTGAACACTGCCAGAGGCAGAGCCCCCAGGAGTGCGCTGCGTGTATCACTGTGCGTGAACATGCGTGTGCTTCTGTGTCATGTGTGTGCAGTGAGATGCTGGGGGGGAGGGAGCTAAGAGACGGACGAGACAGCAGGCGCGCTGCCAGGGAGAAACGGAAGCCCAGCAAAAGCCAGGGAGGCTCAGTCAAGTTCTCCAAGCAGGTCATGGGGCCGCAGGGGAGCAGGGGCGCAGACGCCAAGCCCCTCGGTGCCGAAAGGGTGGGCCTGCCGACATCGCGCCTCCAGCCGAGCCGGGATTGGGAGGGCTCAGCTACTGACATAATGGCCAGTGCTGCTGTGCGCAGCTCTCTCCTGGCCTCCCACTTTCCGCACATCGTCCGGGGCTTTGGGGGCCACATGTGCCCCTCCCCGATTCTGGCGCTGAAGCCCTGCGCCCAGGACTTGGGTCTAGGGCTGTGTTAGGAGAGAGAGACCCTGGGCTGTCGGGGTGTCGCCTCCCGTGCCAGAGGGGCCGAGCGTCGGCGCAGTGACCGCCGGGCCCCCGTAGCTGCTCTGGCCACCCCACAGACGAGTCCAGGGGCCCCTGCCTGGCAGTCACCTCCTCCTGTCCATGTCACATGTCCCGCAAAGCTCTTCCCTCTTGGGGCCAGGACCGCACCCCCATCCTGGTGCC
>PVIJ01021975.1:0-17258 GCA_004024925.1 Scalopus aquaticus
ATGTGGTACATATACACAATGGAATACTATTCAGCATGGAAAGAAGATAAACACATGCAATTTGCAGCGACATGGATGGAATTAGAGGGGATCATACTCAGTGAAATAAGCCAGAAAGAAAGAGAAAAATATCGAATGGTTTCACTTATAACAGGACTATAGGGAGGCCGGGTGGGAGAGAGACAATCAGTGGGTGGGGGGGGAGGGAGGCGGAGGGAGGGAAGGGAAAGGGCACAAAATGGAATAGAAAAGAACACAAGGGACCATGGAGATGGATCACGGGTGAATTGGTGGTGGGCTACCCAAGGGGAATGCAAAATGTAAAAGACATAAATAACAATAAAAATATATATTATATAAAAAAAAAAAAACATAGTCCTGTTCCCAGGAGTCCCCTAGGATAGGAGGACAGAGGGGGAGCAACAACTATGACAGAAGGCTAAAGGGGAGAGACAGCAGGTAAGCAGAAACAAGGTGTCCCTGAAGGGACACACCACTTCTGGTTCCTAATCACTGTGTGCTTCAAGGAGAAGTATTTGAACTTAGACTGAAAGAGAAGACGTGTGTGTTTGAATGAGCAGAGATGGATGGTGAGGCATCCCAGAAGGAGGAGACATTGAGCAAAAAACAGAGAGACAGGAACACAAAGGCGTGTCTCAGAGGGCCTAGAGGCGAAGCAGAGCATGGCACAGAGCCTAAGAACAGTTTGGAGCTTGGAAAGTCATAGAGAGGCGTCTGAAAGAACCCAGGACTCCCTCAACTTTATGGCTCTCTCAGAGAAGTTATTAGAAGAGTCTGGCCTCCCTTTGTTATTTCCACATTTTCTAGATTTATACCTCTTAATTAATTCCATTTCCCCAATTCACACATTCCCTTATTTGTAGCATTTCCCTTGGGCCTCAGAAGTGTCTCACATGAAGGCTGAGTTATCTGTGATGAACAGCAGCTAGGCAGGGCTCCTTATGCAAGGACGGGAGGTGGCTAGAGTCCAGCTGGGGATGCAGGACCCTGCATTTATTCACTGATGAGCAAAGCTCAAAATAGATCACAGGTTCCTTTGAGGAAGGGGGCTGATTATTTTCCTGGTCTTCTCTCCTGATCCCAAAGTCTGACGCCAACATCAAGTACCCTAAGCAAGAGCTCAGTGAGCACCAGGTGATCTGGGTCCAGACCCACAGGGTCTGGGATGAAGTCTAGTGGGGGAGAAAAGAGCAGGTCATGCACAGAGAGGGCAGCCTGGAGAGAAGGAACCAGAAGTGTGTTCTTGGAATTCCCAAATCAGGGAGAACAATAACCAGACTGCGGTGCAGGGGTCAAAAGTCTGAGAAAGGCTAAAGATCACAGCCTCTCAACAGGGCAAACTATAAAACGGCGAGGGCCAAGGTTGTCATGAAGTGAAAATAAGAACTGAGCTGGGCATTCAGAAGGGACCAGAGACTTGGGTCCAAGGGCAGGAACCAAGTCTCAGCTTTACTGGGTGCCCTAAATATGAGCATGGGAGAGCTGACTAGGGACTGGGTGACTGGGCTCACGTACTCTTCATGGCAGCGCTGTCCAATCGAAATACAACGCAAGCCACCATCATTTTGAGGTTTCTGTTAGTCACACTAAAAGGTAAAAAGGAGGTAGAATTAATTTTATAGACATATATTATTTAACCCAATCTAGCCAAAATATATTTCATTATGTAATCTGTATTAAAAATTATCAATAAGATTTTTACTTCTTTCCCCAACTAAGCCATCCCGTACTTTCCATTTACAGTTCATCTCCATTCAGACCAGCTGCATGTCAGTGCTCAGCAGCCACCCGTGGCTGGCAGCTCCCATAGTGGACAGGGCAGCTTCAGCGCATCCTATTTAGTGCCCTGTCTTGCAGAGGTACAGACAAGAGTGTCCGCACTGCATTCATGCAAGACTGAAAGCCACTGTGGCCAGCTAGAAGGGTAAGAACGTGTCCCCTTCTGTCCTCACTGTCCCTTGATGTCCACCCTGACTGAAGCTTGACAGAGATGCCCTTGCAGACAGAGAAGGGTGCCGTCGTGGCACGCTCCCATCCACACTCTCCAAGCCAGTCCTCGAGGACCATTTGCAGGGAGTAGGTGGCCAGGCCAGACCTGTGCACGTGTTAGAAGAGGCCAGGCTTCCTCTAAAGACTGCTGTAGGCAGGGTGGTATCATCTGCCCAGCTGCAGAGCAAAGCACCACAAAATGGGTGGCCTCAAAGACAAGAAATTTGTTTTCTTACAGTTCTGGAGGTCAGAAACCCGACATCAAGGTATCAGCCAGGCTGGTTTCTTCTGAGGCTTTTCTCCTTGACTTGTAGATGGCCATCTTCTCCCTGTGTCTTCATGTGGTCTTCCCTCGGGGATGTTCACGTCATAATTTCCTTTACTTATAAGGACATCAGTCACAGCAGATTAGGGGCCACCATCATCAACTCCTCTTAATTTAACCTCCACCTTAAAAATTCTGTCTCCAAACATCACATTCTGAGATATGAAGAGAGGGGACTTCAGTATATGGACGGGGGGCAGGGAAACACAGTTCAACCCAAAACACAGGAGAAATAGAGAACACTAACATTAAAACTCCCAAGATCCTTGTGACCTCAAGGAAAAGAAGTTAGGAGAGGGAGGGGACCTCTATTTTCAAGGCTTCAAGCTGGTCTCTATTTTACCCCTGTTGGATTCACCTCTGGGAGAAGATACTCTTTTATTTCAGGACAAATCCACTCACAGTTGTGAAGATGTGAAGCAAATGCTCCTGTAGCCATGGAGATCAGGAGACCACATGGCTCTGGAACCTAGCAAGTCCATGAGCTGACAGGAAGGTCATCTGTGCAGTGGGGTGGTGGTTCCCTGCAGGCTGCAGGCCTTTAGAGAAGTGACTCCTGCACTGGGCAGGACTGGACTGTCCTGTGACAGGATGCGCTTTGGAAGATGTGTGGCTTTGTGCAGACAGCGCTCACAGGGGAACAGAAACTCCAGCTCACCTTGAGCTGGAGGCCAGACTATAAAAAGAAGCTGCTAACCCCTATATGGTTCTGTTCAAAATGGAGGCAGGTGGGGCTGGGACTGGAGCCCTGAGTTTTGAAGTACAATCGTGTACCTCAATAAGGTACCCTCGTGAGGTACCCTCAATGCAGGAAGCCACCAAAGCGGGGGAGGGAGTGGGGAGTCATTCCTCTACAAGTTAGACATGCCCTCTCTCAGTCATCCTGGGGAGACATTACCCTGCAATATAAAATAAAGATGGGGGCTGCCAGTGTTCACCTAAAATGGCGAGACTCATCTCTCCTTGAATCTGCAGGAACAAAGCATCTGGGCGAGAGACTGGTCCACTCTGTGACATGCCCACTGTGTCCTGTCCAGCATGGCTGGGATGCAAATGACAAGCAGGACAGAATAGCTGAACATAGAAGCATCCTCAAAGAGACACAAGAGATACTCAGAGAGAGAAAGACAATCAGAGATGACCTAAAGTGACGAGATGGGAGTCTCATGATAAAGTGTTCTCTTCTGGTAGCTACTGGATGAGAATTAGACCTGTTTGTTCTCCACTGGACTGCAAGTTGAGGCCAAGCTCTTTCCTCATCCTTGTGTCTCCAGAATGATCCTGGCACAGAGAAAGACTCAGCAATCACACGAGGCAGGATGTGGGCAGTCAAGCCCCGTCCTGCAGAAAGGAAAGCTGAGGCTCAAGGGTGTCACAGAGAAACCCTGGGAAAACTCACATGATGGTTTTTCTCTTTACTTCCTGGCAGAAAGAGGCAGCCTGCCTCCCATCGTCAATTGTGCCTCTCAACAGAATTTGCCTCCCAGAGAAACAATGTGGAAAAGCACAGCAGAGAAATTTAACAGAAAAGAAAGGGGAGTGGTTAGTGGTAAGCCTGTACCCAGGCAGACACTCTATGAATGAAGAAGAAAAATAATCAGGACAAACCCCTGGAAAGGGCCAGACCACCAGGGCCTCCTTTCCTGGTAGTGACCAGTTTCTGAAATGATTTCTCTCCCAAGGTCTGCAACAATAGGAGGAGCTATTGCCTCCCAGAGCCCTCTCTATCTGGACTCGAGTCAAGGAGAGATGAAGAAAGAGCTGAGATCTGGCCAGTTCATTAGATGATAGCCCTGCCAACAGCACCCTACAGCAGGGGGTTTCTGGCTACCTTGGTCTTCCCATTCTTTGCAGTCCTTCTGATCATAAGCATTGGCATGGGACCTCCCTGGTGGCACAGGGGTTAAAGTCTCAGTGCTATCAAGCTATCACCAGCCACTGTGGCATGAGCTCAATCCCCTGCCAGGGAGCTAACCCACGTGGCACAGCAGACATCTCCTGTCTCACCCGCTGCTCCCCTCAGCAGTGTATTTCAGTAGATCTGCCTGTTCTGTTCCCCACTCTGTCTCTGGTGAATCCTCTCACCCCCATACCTCTGCCTACACCCCAGTTCTTGTATGCATAAATAAATCAATCTTAAAAAAAAAAAGCACTGGCATTGTTCTAATGCTCAGGTAGTTAAGAAGAAAGGAGGATAGGGAGGGAGAGAGAAAACTTATTTAAAAGCAGTCTTGAGTTGAAACATCCAGAAATACAGCCTAAAACATGGTCTGATAAGGAAACCACCACCAATCCCAAGGGCTAAGTGCCAAGAACCCCGCCCTACTGCATTCTCTACTATAGCGGCTCCATTTTCACCTTCTGTGTTGGAAGCCTGACCTTGATTCCTCTAAGAACCATCACCACTGCAGCTCCCGAGGCTGCCAGCCACCCACAGCCCAGTCTTCAGAACCAAGGTCTGCAGGAATGCATCTGATGGGTGGAGCCTGATCCACCCGCACCCAGTGCCAGGGCAGGAGGGAATGTGAGTTCAGACTTCCTCGCTGGAAAGACAGATGAAGAATTTCCCCAGGTAGAGAAAGATCGCTCAAAAGACACTGGACATTGCAAGGCAAAAAGAGTTCCCTGGGTCAACGGTGGTGATGGCACAGGCAATGCCAATGCGCTTAATGCCACTGGAACTTAAAAATGGTTAGGTACTCTTAAAAATGGTAAGATGGCAAATTTTATCATGTGTATATTTTATCACAACTTTAAAAACTGTTTAACAAAAAAAAAACATAAAAGGGCAAGGGGCAGCGGTGAATATGACAAATGGCCACGGTTGATCTCAATGAATGTTTGGTGCTAAGTAAATAAAGGTACAGGGTGAGGATCCTGGACTCTTAGTTGTAGCCAACCTCTAACATTTCTCAGCTACTGAACATTTTTAGTGTACTTTGTACTTCCTGCTCTCCAAGCTCATACCACACAGGGTGACTGTTGTTTACATAATTATAGCTCATTTGTATTAGTTATTACGGGCCGGGTGCTCACACACGTTATCTCAATTATCCCTCCCGTAACCTGGGAGGTAGGCACTGGGAGACTGCATTGCTCAGAGAGGTCATTTATTATCCAGGAGGCAGGGAGAGGATCAGCTTAAGTCAACAGACATAAAAAGTGAAGTCAGTCAACTCAGAGTTAAAGTAAAGGTCCAGAAGAACCGGCAGAAAAATGGAGAATAAGAAGAGAAACATCAGTGTGTTTGGTGATCACATAAGTGAGGAGCCTAAAAAAGTCTGGAACGTAGAAGTTTAACCAGATAGGGTCAGCACTCGGTAAAGGCTGAAATGGCATATGCCTGACACCTGGTAACCCTGGCAACAGGCCTCCAACCTTATGGTATGAGGTTCTCATAAGAAAAGCCGCATGCAACTAGTCATTGCAGGTGGGGCTACGTAGATTCCAGCTGGCTCTATCCTTCGGGAAAGTTCTGGGGAGGAGTTTGAGAAGTCCGTGTCACATGGTAAGCTGAGGTTGTGGGTGGTATCATCGAAATCATGCATTATCAAGGGTTCACCTGAACCTGAACCCTCAGGGGAACATGTGAGTTCAGCCCATAGCTGTTGCTTCTGCTACTGCGGTTGGTCCAAGTGTGCGATGCCCTTCCTGGCATATCTGCCTGGAGGAGACCCCAGACTGGAAAAGGGAAGAAGTTCCCGCCCCCAGTTTGGAACGGGGCATTGCAGCAGTCTGCCTCTTGTACCATTCTCCTACCTCCTAGTACTGCTGCTGGGTCTGCCCAAAAGAGGTTTGGAGAATAAAAGAGGGCAATAATGAAAATTGAAGATTGGAGAGGTTAAATGCCATGCTCAAGATTTCCTAGCTAAGCAGATACTTTGTCCAGGGCCTTGCAGGTTTATACTCCTCTCCTTCTGGCCCAAGGCCTCCCCACATCCATGTTCCACCAGATCCATGGTCAGGCCAAGAAGCATCCTAGCTTGATCTCCTTTGCATTTATGGGAGCAGGAGGTGCCGGAGCAGAGTTATATGTCATTCGCCTGACTTTGTTCAATCCAGATGTCAGTCAGTCGGGGCAGAAAGAATAACCAAGAGCCCTGAAACAAACTGGATCCCAAAGATCAAACCACTTTCACTCAGTGAATGTAGATCAAAGTGAAGAAAGAAGGTCCAGACTTCTAAATGAAATATTTCACTATAAAGCTGCTTAAAATGAAGGTCTTCCAGAAGCCATCTGCACAATTTTCCCCTTAGCCAGAAAATACTTCCCTCTAAAAGCACAAAATCATGGCATATTGTGTTAGGGTTTATACAGATTAATAAATATCTGAAACTTGGTAGAAAAAGAAAAAAAGAAAACGATTTCCCCAGCTAGGCAAGAGGTGGGCGGAAACTTGAGCCTCATCTTCGTATTGCAGAGCCCACCCCTTACACCAGGAGCACCTGCAAAGCCCTGTTCAGACATAAGTAGCCGTGTGACCCTGACAAGTTAGTTTAGTTCAGTCTATTTTCCCATCAATAAAAAGGTATCAAAAAGATCTATTTAACAGAGCTATTAAGAGGAGTGAGGATGATATAGATGAAGTCTTAACTCTGTCCTAATAAAGGAAAATTAATGCAATTCCCATTTTCAGATGAAAAATCTCAGTCTTTTGGTGCTAAGGAACAAGACCAGAGTCATCACAAAATGTCACTTGCACTCTATGACAGAACTTGATCTTAGATGCTTTCACCCCAAATTCCAAGCATCTCTTATAGCCCATTGGAGGGTTTGGATGGGAGTGCGGGGAGACTAAATCAATGGCTCTCCATAAGAAATGTAATTTTAGGGCCTCCTTGGTGGTGCAGCGGTTAAGCGCTGCACTGTGGAGCTATCAGCAGCGGCGACGTGAGTTTGACGCCCAGCCGGGGAGAATCCCACATGGTGCGGCAGACCTCTCCTGCCTCGCCCGCTGCTCCCCTCAACAGTGTATTTCCATCAATCTGCCTGTTCTGCTCCCCACTCTGTCTCTGGGAAACCCTCTCGCTGCCCCCATGCCTCTGGCCTGTACCCCAGCTTGTATGCATAAATAAATAAATCTTTAGAAAAAAAAGAAATGCAATTTTATTTCATGGAGGACAAGACTATGAAACAAATCTGGGCTGAGTTTGTAACAGGGTGCCTTTCCTTTCTCCTCCATCAGGGGAATAAGTAAGTTCCATTAGGCCAGTGATTCTTAGCATTGAAGGCACATTGCTGTCAACTGGGGAGTTTTTTAAATATTGCTGCGAGGTCTCACACCTAGAAGTTCTGAGTTACATGGTTGGGAGCGCGTCCTGGATATCAGGGAGAGGGTTGAGTACCCCTGTAGGGTAAATGAAGTTAAAAATCAGGCTTTCTTCCGCCCATGGATGCCCAGGGCTGAGGGGTGTGGACGCAGGGCACAAGCATCTAGGATTGTGGACACCTGGGCCCAAAGAGCAAGGGCGTGCATGAGCGTGAAAGCTCACGCCTGTGCCGAGAGGTCAGGGATTAAAGGTCACCATTACTCAGAGACGAGGCTACGACTGCAGCTGCGAGGGGATCACTCTGAGGAGGGATCACGAGACGACAGGAGACCGAGGAAGCCAGAGAAAGAGCTCAGAGATTCACAGGGGGCTGTGGGCTCGTTTGTCTGCCTGGGCCTCCTGCCCACCCTGTGCCTGTCTCCCTGCAGCCAGCCTCCCTGCCTGGTGTGCCTGTGTACCTGGTTCCCTGAGAGAGCATAAAAGCCTCTAAAATCTACCAAAGTCTCGGGGACTCTACCCACCTGCCCGAATCGAGAGTGAACCTGCCCTGTGCATGCTGGCACAACAACCCCACACCAGGCAAAGATGAAGTTCTTGGACCCACTGTGGAGTGGAGGAGGAAAAGGGAGCATGAGTTGGAGATTTTATATTAGGGAAATAAATGGACAAAAGAGAACACTGACCTTGGTCCTGGTGGCTGCAGTGCCAGCCAGCAAGGGGCAGTGCAGGTTCCCTACTGACTCGGGGTAAAGGAGAATCCTGGAACCCTCTGTGGCTTTTAATGATCTTTCTACACCTTTTCTAGTGAGGTACCCGGTGCAGGGCAGCCTGGGGGAATGGGAGGGCAGCTAATCTTTACTCTTTCTGGGTTCTGTGGCATTCTCTCGCCATCTCTACTGCACTCTGCCACACCGTCCTCTGTTGCTGTCCTCTAGATGCCCCCATCAGGCACGTGTGAAGATGATAGGTGTCCATCATAGATGCTAATGGCAGGAAGGCAGATAAAAACCTGATCACTTCCATTTACCCCACAGGGGCCCTGGACATAAGATCTAGGTACTCATGGCAGGAGCGGAATGGAGCCCCTGCCTCTCACCCAGCCAGCACCTGCAGGCATCACAGGCAAGACCTCAGACCCACCTGCGGGTGAAAATGCTTCCATTGGCCTGAGACACTGCCTTCACTGCAAGAGTCTCACTAGGTTACCTGGAAAGGAAAGCGTGCAGAGAACACACACAAGACTACAGCTACCAACTTGCCTTTCTGGCCATGGGAGGCAAGATACATGGTCACCTGGAAATGGTCTGCTGCCTTTCCAAACACAAAGTCAGATAAATAAAATGCATTATTATTTTATTAGCAGCTCTTGAAAGTTCCTGCAGCAGCATGAGTTACAGCAGGTACCACTCATCTCATATATTTATTTTATGTGTTTAGCACTTAATTCACATTCGCTTGCATTGCAAGACTCTCGGCAGTAACACATTTTTACTATTTTGTGTTCTTCCACATTAATCAGACTTTATTGATTACTCACAGGCAGTTTTTCCAGGGAGCAGCCATCTTGTTTCCACTCATTCCTCTCCTTTTTCAATGCCATCTGACCATCTCTTACTGCAAGGTTTGGTTTCCACGTTTCATTTCCTTTCATCTCCATTCTTTTATTAGCATTTCTTCTGCGATTTCTCCAAGCTCTTCCATTGTAATCTACCATTTTGTACTTCTTAAAATAGTAAGACATATGATTATTGGATTCTGGAAAATACTCAGAAAACACACACTTCTTATTCACGCTGTTAGGCTCTGAATGAAATCCCAAATGGGTGGTATGTTGAACATGCCTGAATGGAGAAGTTCTAAGCTTAAATTTTCAAAGACGAAAAACTCAAACATTCACAGATCTTCTCATCAATAGTCACCCCCTGTGTCCACTGTGTCCTGCTAGAATTAGGAGTTAACAGATGCAGAGTTGGAGTCAGAAGTGAGAGAATTGCTGGGGAGCAAAACCTACGAAGATAAAGTTGGGTGGCAGAAACAGACCAGGAACACCTTCCTAATGCCTTGCAGATGTGATCCTGTGAAAGGAAGGGGGAGGAAAGGGGAGAAAACTAGGGTGTGGGGCCCTCAGTCCACGGTGGAGATCATGGGAGGTCTGAACCAACCCCATGGGTAGGGGAGCAAAATTGCCCGATAGAGTTCCCCACCAGGCAGGAATTTGGGTGCTGGTGCCTCCACCACCTCAGCTGCTGGCCTGGGAGGTGCCAGTGGGGAAAAACATAAAGCTGGCTCACCTCCTGCTACCCAAGGCCCTCAGCATTCTTCACAGTTGCAAGACTTTCACTCATTCTTTCTGGAAGGGAGTGCAGAGCAATGCTGCTTTGTGGCTGCCATACTGCCTCCCTTCTCCTGACAGTGTAAGCCTTTATAAATGAAAAGGCAGGACCTCCCTGGTGGCCTTGGGGTTAAGTCTCAGAGCTACCACCATGAAGGTCCACCATGATGGCATGAGTTCAATCCCCGGTTGGGGAGCTTCCCACATGGCACAGCAGGACCTCTCCTGTCTTGCCCACTGCTCGCCTCAGCAGTGTATTTCAGTAGATTCGCCTGTTCTGCTCCCCACTCTGTCTCTGGTGAATCCGCTCAACATCCCCCAACCTCCGGCCTACACCCCAGCTCTTGTATGCATAAAAACATAAATCTTTTTTAAAATAAATAAAAATAAATATTCAACATGGAAGAATTTTATAGACATAACCTAGTTATGAGCACAGATTCTGGAAATAGCTTCAGATTGTTTCTTGATACTGAAATTTTTTGAAGAGTCTATATATACATCTATATCTTTTATTATATGAAAAATATATTGCTTCTAATTAGAAATTCAATCATGTCAAAGAAAGGAGGTATCTTGGTTAGGGGAACACTAGTTACTGTAACATATAAACTCCAGAATGCCAGTGGTCTAACACATCGAAATTTATCTCTTACCACAGTTAATTTCAATGTTCCCAGTGGCCAGGCAGTTTTTCTCCATACGGTGACACAGGGATCCAGGCCCCTTCCATTTTATGGCTCTATCATGCCCTGACATCTTGTTACAGCCAGGGGAAAGATTAAAAAAGTGAAAAGTTTTATTGCTTTTAAAAACTTGATGCACAAGCAGCACATGTTACTCCCACTCACATGGGAGTGGGAACTAGTAACATGGCCACAGTGGAGGCAAGATTGGGAGAAAATATACTCAACAAAGTTCTACAGAGTTCTTGTATCCTGAATATATAAAGCATATAAAATATAGAGAAGGAATAACATAGATTTTATATCCAGAATACATAAAGAACTCTTCTGACTCAGTAAGATAATTGAGTTAGGAAATGGGCAAAAGATTTGGACAGACACTTCACCAAAAAAGATATAAATGTCATGTATAAGCACTTGAAAAGATATGCACTATCATTGTTCCCTAGGGAAATTCAAATTAAAACCACAATTAGATACACTACATTCTACACCAATGAAATGGCTAAAACTCAAAAGTCCCAAGTGTTGCAAGAACATAAAGTTCCTGGAATCCATATACAATGCTGAGGGAAATGCAAAATGAAACCATTGCTTTGGAAAACAGTTTGGGAGGTTTTTTAATATACATATATAAGAGATCTAACTTTTTTCAGTTATATATACCACTGAACCTAACTATTTTAGAACATACACTTATTAGAAATACATGGAACATTTAAGAAATTTAGCTGTGTTCAGATGTGAACAAATTTCAAGGATTGGTACTTGTAGAGCAATTTTTTCCTGACCACAATTGAATTAAATTAGAAATCAATTACAAACAGAAAACTAGAAATAAAAAGCCATATGGAAATTAAGATGTACACTTTAAAAAAGTCATGGGTTAAATAAATCATCAGTGAAAATGTTTAAATACTTATAACTCTACAATAACAATAGTACTACATGTTAACACATAATTTACTAAAACCGAAGCACTGTTGTGCTAGTGGGAATTTTATATATTTATGTGCTCCTATTACATAAGTAAAAAAAAAAGAGAGAGAGAGAGAGAGAGAAACCAAGAGTAGGTCAAGTCCTAAGAAAGTCATAAGGAAGGAAATAAAAAAAATAAGAGCACAGAACAATGAAATAGAAATACATAAAAAGATCAACAGAACCAAAACTGAGTTCTTTTTAAAAGTTAATAATACTAACAAAACGTTAACATGATTGATCAAGAAAAAACAAGAGAGAAGGTATATTAGGAATAAGAAAATAGCTTATAGCTACAGATGCCACAAAGATTGAATAGATAGAGAATATTATAAATACCCTTATGATAATAAGTTTGAAAACATAGAGAAACACAAGACAAATTCCTAGAAAAATAAGCTGACTTGAGGAGAAATTAAAATTCCTAATAGCCGTATATATAACCATGAAAGAAATGGAATCAATAGTTCAAAATCTTGCCACAAAGAAAACACCAGGTCCACATGATTTTACTAGTTACTTTGGTCAGTTACTCATGGAACAAGTAACTCCAATATTACCCAAATGTTTTTAAATTATAGGAATGGAAGAAACACTCCCCAAATCCTTTTATGAGGCTAGCCCATAAAATTAACACAAAAACTAACACAAAACAAAAATTAGAAAAAAAATTAGAAGACAATTTTACTAGTAAGCATGCATGTAAAACTTTAAAATTAGCAAGCTAATTCCAGCAGTGTATAAAAGAATTGTGACCAGGTTGGTTTTATTTCAAGAATACAAGATTGTTTTAATGTTAGAAAATCAAATAATAAAATTCACACGGATTAAACAAGAAAAATCACATGACCATAAATGAAATTTTTTGATAAATTTTAATATCCATTCATGATAAATATAAAAATAAATACTTAGAAAGCTAGAAATAAAATTTCTTTCTCCTCCTAAAGAGTATCTACAGAAGGGCCTCCCTGGTGGTGCAGCGGTTGAGCTCTGGGCTGTGGAGCTGTCAGCAGCGCGCGATGCAGGTTCCACGCCCAGCCAGGGAGAATCCCACATGGTGCGGCAGACCTCTCCTGCCTCGTCCACTGCTCCCCTCAGCAGTGTATTTCTGATCTGCCTGTTCTGCTCCCCACTCTGTCGCTGGTGAAGCCTCTCGCTGCTCCACACCTCTGGCCTGTACCCCAGCTGTATGTATAAATAAATAAATCTTAAAAAAAAATTTTCAAAAAAAAAAAAGAGTATCTACAGAAAATCAACAACAAATGTTTAATGATGAAACACTGAATATTTTCCCTCTGAGACCAAAAAAAGAATGCCAGCTTTTCACATTTTTATTCAACATTGGAGGGGAAGAAGAGAAATAAAAAATGTAAGAAGGAAAATAAAATATTCATTATTCATATACATTGTTAGCTACAAGTAAAACAAAAATCTATAGAGAAATTATTAGTAAGAGTGTACAAGATTGTTAAAGAAATCAATATACAACAATCAATGGATTTCTATAATAGCAACAAACAAAAAAGTGACTTTTAAAAAGATAATCATGTCAAAGTATAAACTGAAATGAATAAACAAAAGCTGTGTTCACAGGTGAATTGGTGGTGGAAATTCTATGGGGACTACACCTGAGAAAAGAAAGCAAACATTGTACAAAAATGAACAATGATGTAAAATGTATACATATACACACAAATGTGTATATATGTATATGTGTGTATATGTATATGAATATATGTAAATGTGTATGTGTATATGTATACATATACACACAAATGTGTATATATATACACACATGTATACATATATGCATACATATATACACATATATACACACATATATACATATACATATGTACATATACATATGTATATGTATATGTAAATGATGTGTGTAAATGATGTAAAATGTATATATATTATGTAAAACGTATATATATGTATATACATTTGTATTTATATACAAATGTATATATATGTATATCATATATAATTTTTTTTAAAGCTGTGTAAGAACTTAGGGAGAAAATTATAAAACCCTTTAAAAACATTAAAGAAGATCTAAATAAATGAGGAGAATCATGGTTACCTCTTAATTTTAATATAGTTTCCTTCTAATGTTTTCAAAATTAACTCTTTGAAAACAGCAATTTTCACTTTTTGATGTTTTTCTTATATTCATTCAAGCATTGCTAACCCATCATTCAGGCAATCACGATTAAGATTAAATTGTTTACTATTTAGTAGTTGTTTACTATTTATTAAATGCTATTCACTATTTTGTCAATTTCAGTAATACAAAGTACAAATATATACACACTTTTTTAAAATCCTGTAATTATGAGAATGTATGTATTGAGATAGGAATATGGGATACATTTTATTTCACTTTGTTAGTTTAATTCATAACTTTTTTTTTAAAGATTTATCCATCCAGGGCCTCCCTGGTGGCGCAGCGGTTAAGCACTGCGCTGTGGAGCTGTCGGCAGCAGCGATGTGAGTTCGACGCCCAGCCAGGGAGAATCCCACATGGTGCGGCAGACCTCTCCTGCCTTGCCCGCTGCTCCCCTCAGCAGTGTATTTCTGATCTGCCTGTTCTGCTCCCTACTGTCTCTGGTGAACCCTCTCACCGCCCCACGCCTCTGTATGTATAAATAAATAAATCTTAAAAAAAAAATACTGGTGATTTAAAAAAAAAAAAAAAAGATTTATCCATCCATGCATACAAGCTGGAGAGCAGGCCAGAGGTGTGGGGTGGTGAGAGGATTCACCAGAGACAGAGAGGGGAGCAGAAGAGGCAGATCTACTGAAGTACACTGCTGAGGGGAGCAGTGGGCAAGACAGGAGAGGTCTGCTGCGCCATGTGGGAATCTCCCTGGCTGGGGATTGAACTCATGCTGCAGTGGCTCTGGATAGCCCCATAGTGCTGCGCCCAACCTGTTGCACCACCAGGGAGGCCCTTAATTCAAAACTTTTAAATATTTGGAGAGCTGGTCCATGGATTTCCTTTTATGTTCCCAACGTGGGTGCCCCTGATGTTAGGGGCAGAACTGGCGAGAGGCATTTGGGATGCAAGCAGAGAACCCATTTCTGGCTCCTATAGACTCTATTTGGAAACATCAATCCAACCCATCTAAACTGGTCCCTAGGAGGAAGATGCTGGGCCCTGAAGCAAAAACCCCAGCTTCCAAGAAGGAAAAGTTCACTATCCTGCCAGTTCACTCTGTGGCCATGTTGAATCAGGGCTGGGAAACAGGCATGTTTGGCAAGAGGTTCTAGAAAGGAGGTTGGGGATCCCAAGAAGAGAAAAGTCATTCCTCCTTTCTCTCTACATGTGAGTCTGAAATTCATTTAAAAAATATTTCCATAGTGCTCATCACTGTCATTGTCACCAAAACTGGTAAGATTTAGGGCCTCCCTGGGTGCACAGCAGGTTAAGTCTCAGCCTATGATGCTATCCGCAGCCACTGCAGCACGAGTTCAATCCCTGGCCAGGGAGCTCCCACGTGGCACAGCAGACCTCTCTTGCCTCGCCCGCTGCT
This sequence comes from Scalopus aquaticus, assembly GCA_004024925.1. Classification (NCBI taxonomy): domain Eukaryota; kingdom Metazoa; phylum Chordata; class Mammalia; order Eulipotyphla; family Talpidae; genus Scalopus; species Scalopus aquaticus. Next base: position 15,148 of record PVIJ01021975.1, read on the forward strand.
CCCCTCAGCAGTGTACTTCAGTCGATCCACTTGTTCGTCTCCCTGCTCTCTCTCTGGTGAATCCTCTCACCACCCCACACCTCTGACCTACATGTCAGTTCTTGTATGTATAAATAAATAAATTTTTGAAAAAAAAACTGGTAAGATTTATGAAGAACTTATGTCCTGGGCCTGGACATAGTTCTTTTTTTATTATTATTTAATTATGCATACAAGCTGGGGTGTAGGCCAGAGGTGTGGTGGGTGGGGGTGGTGAGAGGATTCACCAGAGACAGACTGGGGAGCAGGTACATAGACTGAAATACACTGCTGAGGGTAGCAGCCGAAGGGGAAGACAGGAGAGGTCTGTTGCACCATGTGGGAAGCTCCCTGGCCAGGTCTCAAACTCATGCTGCAGTGGCTCTGGATAGCTTCACAGTGTTGTGACTTAACCCATTGCACCACCAGGGAGGCCCTGGACATAAGTTCTAACCATACACAATCCACATCACACACAACAGCCATATGAATTGGCTACTATTGTTTCCTCACTTTTACATATGAGGAAACTGGGCCTTGATGTTCAGTGACTTGTCCAAGGTCAGAACCAGGATTTGAATCTGAATAAACGTGAGTGTGTTTGGTGCCATGCATTTTGTTGTGGACTGGTGCCTAAGGTATAGAAGTGAGTCAGTCAATCATGGTCCTTACTTGTAAGGAAATCATGGTCCAGCAGGAAAGTCAGATAAGCATGTAATTTTGCTTAATAACCCAATCTGAATGAAACTAGGTCACCAAGAAGGACCTCTGGATAAAGCAAAGTTAATGAATGAGGAATGGCAAGGCATATTGGAAGGATAATGAGAGATCTATTGGCCCCTAGAAAAGGTGTTTATAACAGGATGGGTGAGTGGTAACCATGTTTGCATAATATTAGACTGTGGCAGACTTCTAAAGCCTAAAGACTTTGGACTTCTTCATCCAATTAAGGTACAGGAGTGACATGAAAAACATAGCCTTAAAGATTCATATGTCTCTTCTGAATGGGGTGAATGGTGTGAACACAACTAATGGCAGGATGACTAGTGGAGCAATGAGGAAACCCCTGGCCTGTAGGACCTGACCTTGAAGTGGAATGCTGGCAGAATGGAATGGTTATAATGAACTTGGCAAAGGAAGGATGGATAAGATTTGCAGGTGGTTGGCTTGCCAAGGGAAACTGGTCAAGACAAGGAATACTACAGATGCAATGTAGCCTTTTAAAATATGAGTTATGAACACTATATTTTAATGTAGGAAAATGCTTATGATATAATGATAAGTGAACAGAATTTTTAAATTCAAAGATCTATGATTACAAATACCTTTTTAAAGCTCAAGAAAAAAATTAATAGAACCTCCCTCGTGGTCTAGGGGTTAAGTTTCAGAGCTATCACTGCTACAACCTGAGTTCAATCCCCAGCCAGGGAGCTGACCCACATGGCACAGCAGACCTCGCCTGTCTCTCCCGCTGTTCCCCTTAGCAGTGTATTTCAGCAGATCCGCCTGTTCTGCTCCCCACTCTGTCTCTGGTGATTCCCCTAAACTCCCCACACCTCTGGCCTATACCCCAGTTCTTCTATGCAAAAACTTATAAAATTTAAAATTTTTTAAAATACTGCTTAAAAAATTAATTCAAACAAATGAAATTAATCACCTTGTCCTCAAGACTTATTTCTACTTAGCTAGTGTTATATATTGAATTGTGTACTCTTTCCCCAAATTCGTATATTCAAGCTCTAACACCCAATGCATCTGTATTTGGAGATGGTACCTTTAAGGAGGTAATTAAGTAAGAAAGGTAAGGCTCTAGTCTGATAAGATGAGTGTTCTTTAAGAAGAGACATCAGAGGTCTCTCTCTCTCTGCACATGCACACTAAGAAAAGTCAGGTGAGGGCCTCCCCGGTGGCGCAGCGGTTAAGCGCTGCGCTATGGAGCTGTCGGCAGCGGCGACGCGAGTTCGACGCCCGGCCGGGGAGAATCCCACATGGCGAGGCAGACCTCTCCTGCCTTGCCCGCTGCTCCCCTCAGCAGTGTATTTCTGATCTGCCTGTTCTGCTACCCGCTCCGTCTCTGGTGAACCCTCTCGCCG
>PVIJ01021976.1:0-17250 GCA_004024925.1 Scalopus aquaticus
AAGGACTGCAACAACATCCTAAATCAGCCTAGAATGATATAATATTGCATCACATTGCATAATACCATCATGCACACATCATCCAGAGTTGATGGCATCATTTTCTGATGCAATGCAATACTACTGCCAGGCGGCTGCTGAAGGAAGCTGACATCAGCAGTGCACTCCATAAAGCCCTGTCGGAAAGGTTGAGCATTGAAAATATTTCAGACTTTGTGCGAGACAGTTGAAGCTACTGTCCCATAGAACTGTGATTATTTTATCCATTTAGGCACAATACAGAACAGTAATGCCTCGAAAGTGCGTAAATAGCATGGACAATTTTTGCTCTATTTGTGGGGAAGTGACATTTGCCAACCAGAAGAAAAGCATCACTTCTCAAGTGAAGAAGGCTTATCATCTTTACTTCGGATGCAAGGTTGGTGACCAAGACAAGCCTTGGGCCCCGCATATATGCTGTTCAACATGTACAACACAGGTTTCACGGTGGTTAAATGGCAAAAGACCATCAATGCCTTTTGCAGTCCCCATGGTGTGGAGAGAGCCAAACAACCACATAAAGGACTGTTACTTCTGCTTGCTTCCTCCTCTTCCCAGTGGAATAACGAAGCAAAAGAAGTAGAGAACAGTCTACCCAAACATTCCGTCTGCATGGAGACTAGTTCCACATGGTGAGGGACTTCCTATTCCAGAACCTCCAGCAGAATATTCTCTTGATTCATCTGATGAGGACAAGGGTGAGCCGACCTGTTCTTCTGTTCCATTAGCATGCAGTGATCCAGATTTTCACTATGGTGCATCATCAACCCCACATAGACTAACACAGGAAGAACTAAATGACCTGGCTTGTGATTTGGACTTAACCAATAAAAAGGAAGAATTGCTAGTACCAAGACTCCAACAATGGAATCTTCTAGAAGAAGATGTCACAATTACTTTCTATCGAAAGTGCCACCAGCAGTTGGAGCCTTTCTTCAGAAAAGAAAGTACTCTGGTATTCTGTTTCAATATTGAGGGCCTCATGAATGTCTTAGAAATCACTCATAACCCACAAGAATGGAAACTATTTCTAGACTCTTCACAACTGAGTATTAAGGCTGTGCTTTTGCACAATGGAAACCATCCGCTGACTGACTACTGCTGGACACTCCCCAGAGATGCTCCTGAACAGCTGTACAAGAGACAAGTGAAGAAATCTAAGAAGTAGCCCATGATTTTATTTTTTACAGGTATTAACCATAGGCCTATTAATATTGGCATGCATTTTGTGATGAAACATCAATTTATTGTAGATTACAAAAAACCTAGAGCCAAAATTAGAATTTGACTGTCATATTTGTGTTGAGCACATAGAAATTGATAGGAAATGACTAACTTCATTTCATTAACATGACTTTTGTAAAAATTTGTTGACCACTGTAATCCAAAAGGATACATGCACTCGCATGTTTATTGCAGCACTGTTTATAATAGCTAAGGTATGGAAACAACCCAGATGCCCAAAAATAGATGACTGGATCAAGAAGTTGTGCTGCATATACACAATGGAATCCTATTCGGCATTCAAAAATGATAAACACATGCAATTCACAGTGACACGGATGGAACTAGAAGGGATGTTGCTCTGCAAAATAAGCAAGAAAGAGAGAAAAAATATTGAATGGTTTCACTTATAACAGGAATATGGGGAACCAAACAAGAGAGAAACACTCAGTGAGGGAGGGAGCAGATAGGGCTCAAAAAGGAGTAGACTGGCACAAGGGACTACAGTGATGGGTCATGGGTGAATTGGTGGTGGGTTACCCAAGGGGAATACAAAATGTAAAAGATATAAATAGCAATAATAAAATAATAAATAAATAAATACAGGTATTTTAACCAGAAGCATATGACAAAACTAGTTTGACTAAGTTTCTTATGCAAGTCCTCAAAGTTACACTCTGCCCATATAAGTACTATCCACCTCTTCATTTCTCCCCTTTGCCTGTAATAAACATATATGGAGAAGAACTTCTTTTGGTTGAATATTGTTTGTTATGTAAATATTTCATTTAATATATTTTAAAATTCTTTATTTTCTACTGCTAATAGATCTTAAGTCATTATTAATGGTAGCATGACATAAATATAAAAAATTTGAGGTATGTTTAGTAAGTTGGTCTTAGTAAAATAGAGTAAGAGTTCCTTAAACTGTCCTTTCAGTTTTGTTAGCTATACCAGCAAGTGACTTAAAATGTTAATGAAATATGTGCCCTTTAATTTTAGGTGGGGGGCCTCCCCGGTGGCGCAGCGGTTAAGCGCTGCGCTGTGGAGCTGTCGGCAGGGAGAATCCCACATGGCATGGCAGACCTCCCCTGCCTTGCCTGCTGCTCCCCTCAGCAGTGTATTTCTAATCTGCCTGTTCTGCTACCCGCTCTGTCTCTGGTGAGCCCTCTCGCCACCCCACGCCTCTAGCCTGTACCCCAGCTTGTATGTATAAATAAAAATAAATAAATAAATAATTTTAGGTGGGGACCTTTATTATAAATTAATTTATCTCTTTATTCTATATTTAAAAGTTAAAGAAAACATTAAAATGCTATTCTAATTCTGAAAGGTGAATAAACCTAAAATAACTATCTTTGAATAGGGAATATAGTCCTGAATTTACTATTTTTCCACATATAAAATATCTGGAAGTTAGGATAAGAATCTTATGAAATGTTGCTTAACTATTTCTCTTCAAATTAGCAAGAAAATATGAGCTTGTGGGTAAGCCAGAGGCAAAGAATATGCTATTTAAAATCAAGAAATATATATCATTGATGTTTTTATCGCTCTCTTCCTGATTCAAAATGAAGGGAGCTTAGATTTAGAATTATATATTTACATGATGCAAGAAACTCCATCCCTTGCCAGTCTCTCCAACCTAACTTTTCTTATTCTCTTACACTGAGACATTCTTACTGTGTTATTTTGGTAGCTCTTTGACATATGCTGTTTTCTTGTTCAGAGCATCTTTTCTTCCCACCTTACCCATCTGATACATGCCCTTTCATTCTTTATTGTCACTTATTCACTCAAAAATGTATTTATTGAGCACTGTATGCTAAAGACTATTTTCAAGTGACAGTGATACAGCAGCAAACAAGATATGCAAAAAATCCTTGTTTTGTGGAGTTTATATTTCACCATAAGTAAATGATACACAAATAAGTAAATATATAGACTACCTGATGATAGTAAATATCATAGGAAAAAATAAGCAAAATAAACCAAATACCTCTTGGAGTTTGTGGGAGGAGGAGATGGGCGGTTTACCAAATAAGTGGTTTGGTAATGTCCTGATGTGAACATGATAATTGAACAAAGACCTGAAGAAGGTTTATCAGCAGAGGAAGCCATGTAGATATCTGCAAGAGGAGCATCTGGGCAGTGAAAATAGTGGGTTAAAAACCCAGGCAAGGCTGTGTGTTCATGTTCAAATATGGTAAAGATATCAGGATGACTCAAGTAGAGTTAATATTAGAGGTTGGGAATGAGGTCAAATCATAAAGGAGAAAGATGCCAATTAGATGTAGCTTTGTGGGGACTTTGTGTTTTGCTCTGAAAAAGTAGTGAACCTTTGATGTAGTGGTGAAGAGGAATTGCATCACCTGATTGATGTCTTAATAGGAATAGTCTGCCTGTTTGATTTTGTAAATAGTTTCTTCAGTCTCTGAAACAAGTATATCAGTAATCCAGGTGGAAGGCAATGGTTATTCAGAGTAAGATAGGAGAGGAAAATGTTAAGAATTAGTCAAAATTTCAAGGTAGAATCAACAGGATTTACTAATTGGAAGTGGATTATAATGAAAAAGGAAAAAAGTGAATGATGATGCCAAGAGTTTAGAACTCATCATGTGGTAGTAAGTTTTCTCTTGCCTTCTAGTGGGTCGCCCTTCCTATACAAGATAAAGTCTTTCAGTAATCCCTAATATGTAAGTATCTTCTCTTAACATGCCTTGTACTGAACTTTTATTTACATGATTCCCTTTGATTTTTTAAGGGGAATACAATGTTATTACCACCAAAGATAAGTCCTGTATGGAAATTTACAGAACTAAAATGTATCAAAAACTCTGAGGGCAGAAAATGAGACTTTACTGTTTTAAAATGTTTGTTTTTAAATACTATGTAATGAATATACAACACTGAAAATGCCCCTTTCAAAAGAATAGCCAGAATAGCTATATATACCTGTATTCATTTACATATAAACTTATATAGCAATGAAATGAGCAAAAATTACATGTTAATTGAAACTGCATGGTAACAGGAAGTATGTAATTAAATTATTTGTGTATATCTAAACACTAATATATATAATAATTTATGTGCAAAAATTAAAGATTTTACTTGTGTGTATAACACTTGCATATCTACATGAATGCATATATAACTCTATGAAATATTTTTTACTAAATGTAATTCATTTCATTGCAGTTTTTTCTAGCTCATTAGCATCCATGCTCCAATTCCTATATTGACTGTGTTATGATTTTGCTTATAAGAATGTGTGCAGCAAAATATGTTTAAACATTTTCCTGTTTGGGAACATTGGGTTGTCCCCCAAATTCTACTACTATAATCTGAGTTATCAGATCCTTATCAATAATTTGCTTTATTAAATATGCATTTCAAAAATATCATTGCCTTTTGTATACAGAATGAATTGGAAGGCTCTCAAGTTCGTGTAGAGAGAGCAATTAAATTGTTAGATTATTTCATCATACTCATATATGATGTAATACTGAATTCAATATCTTCCTCTAAGGTAATATTGAAGAGTACTATTGATGCATTAAAAAAATCATTGGTAATTGACAAAATATGGGGAAGGGTGATCTGAAAGCATTAAATATTGTGCTTTAAATCCTAAGTTGTTGGTTAGATAGTAGTATCATTATTGAAAATGTAAACTGAAAAAGTAGATCAAAGGAAAATATAATATGATCAATTCAAATTTCTTGAGTTGTAGCATGTCTATCAGAATTCCTAGTAAAAAGACACACGGAAAACATCACAAATACCTTGGCTGGAGGTCAAGATTTGGAAGCTATTCGCCTACAGCTAAGATGATAAGAAAAGACAGCATTAAGAACAGGGATAAAACTTTTTCAGAAGGAGAATAAATCTGATGTGGGTAACTGAATAAATAATAAAAAAGTAATGCATTGAAGTGAAGACAGTGGCATTTTTGAATCAAGGTCTAAGTATTGGGACAGATTTGAATAATAATATTTTAGAGTTGGTCATATTTTGCTGAGAATGAAATTTTTTCACATAGATTATGATGATGAAAAATCATAAATGTCTTGCATATGGATATTAAAATCTAGAGGATTAATGGTAATTCTTGAATTGTGGAGAAAATTATGTATCAGATAGTTAAAGACAATAATAAATAAGGACATTGCAAGAGAGTGACCAGGAGGAAAGACAATGGTTGATTTAAACAGCACAAAGAATATTTTTAAAAGAATAGAAAAGTTATGAGTTCATTTTTGTGTCTGTTCTGTGTTAATTAGACTCTACTGCTTAGACCACTTTCCCTAGGCTTTACCACTGTTTGAATGTTGGAAATGAGCAATGCCTCACTTCCCAAAACAGATAAATTTTGAATGTAGAATCAACATCTTTCTAGTGGGTTCTCTCTGAAATACCTGCTTATTCAACCTGATCAGTTGTTTTATTTTAATACATTTTATATATGTACACACACACACACATATATGAGATATTCTGCTACCAGTGTTCCTCCCAATCATGAGTTGCTAAGAAAGACTTTCTCTCTCATTATTTGTAAAGTTTTTCTGACTATAGAATTCTGGACCTCAGGTTTATGTATTTATTGGCGTAACACATGTATTTTTCACCACTTTAAAATGTCATTCTGTTGTCATCCTTCAAGGTTTCTGACAAAAAGTCTCTAATTTTATATTCATCTATCATTGTTGTATCTATTTTTTCCAGTGATCGTAAAGATGTCTCCTTTGGTTTTCAGACAGTATGACTGCAGGGGCTACATGGGGTCTACATACACAGACTGCTATACATCCTTTCAATAAATTCTTGTTAAAACAAAAAATTATGACTTAAATTGTGACAAACTTCAAACTTTTTCCATGAAATGTTTAAGCAAGATTATAGATTACAACACAGTTACACTATGGTATTAATGGTGTTATTTTTGTTTTCATGTTCGTTTATCTTATTGTTTAAAAATTATCTCTATTGCATTTTTATTGAAATACATAGTTTAGTACAATAAAATAAGAAAAGAAAATGTATATGTAGAGAGAGACACACACACAGACAGGAAGGAAAACATAAAACTATATTTGCATATGACATGCGTAAGTAGAAAATCTGAAGTAATTAATTAACTAAAACTACTGAAAATTATGATTGCAATGGGTTTGCAGGATACAGGTTAATATAAAAAAGTCAAGTGCCATCTTATACACCAAAAATAATAAGTTGATTTTGAAATTTAATATATAATGCAATTTAAATTAGCATACACATAAAATGAAATATTTAAGGATTTTTCTGACAAAATATTGACAAGCTCTATTTGAACAAAACTACAAGAGTCTGATGAATGAAATCCAAGAACTAAACAGAGATAGATTCCATGCTTATGGAGAGGTTGACTGAAATTTAAATACCATTTCTTCAATTCATTACAGTCTCAATCAAAATTCTAGGAAGTTATGTTATATTGACAAATTGCGCTATAAGTTTACAAAAATAGATAAAAGACCCAAAATAACCAACACAAAGTTGAAAAACAACAAAGTGGATGGCTGATGGTGCTCAACTTCAAGACAATCTATAAGACAGTACGATACTGATGAAAGAATATACCAGCAGATTATCAGAACAGAATTAAAAGCCTAGAAATAGACCCACATAAATATTATCAACTGAGTAGTAACAAAGGAGCTAAGGCAATACAATAAAGTAAAGATGGATCACAGAACTTAGTGTAAAATTCAACACCATAAAACTAGAAGGTGACACTGGAGAAAACCTAGATGACCTTGGGCATGGCAATTACTTTAGACTTGACTCCAAAAGCACCAACCATGAAAACACAAAATTGCTAAGCTGTATTTAAATAAAAAGTTTTAAAGTTCTGTTTTGCAAAAGATAAGAGAATTAGAAGACAAACCACACACTGACAGAAGGTATTTACAAAAGTCACATCTGATAAAGCTCATTATTCAAAATGTACAAATAATTCTTAAGATTCAAGAATAAAAAGAGAAATAACAAGATTAAAAAATGGGCCAGGCCTCCCTGGTGGAGCAAAGGGTTAAGTCTCAGCACTGTGAAGATATCAGCAGCCACTTCAGCATGAGTTCAATCCCCAGCCAGGGAGCTTCCCACATGGTACAGCAGACCTCTCCTGCTTCGCCTGCTGCTCCCCTCAGCAGTATACTTCAGTAGATCCGACTGTTCTGCTCCCCACTCTGTCTCTGGTGAATCCTCTCACCACCCCCACCTCTGGCCTACACCTCAGTTCTTGTGTGCATAAATAAGTAAATCTTTAAAAAGTAAAAATGGGCCAAGAACGGATATCTTGCTAAACAGGTATACACATAGCAAATAAATGTATGAAAAGACAGTCTCTATAATGTGGCATCAGAGAAATGAAACTATTAGAATGGCCAAAATTGGATCACTGATAACATCAAATTCTGGCAAGGAAATGGAGCAACAGGAACTCTTATTCATTGCTGATAGGGATATGTCACTTTGGTCTACCACTTTGGAAGACAGTCTGGCCATTTCTTACAAACCTAAATATATTCTTATGATACAATCCAGCTATCGTACTCCTTGATATTTATCCAAAGGAGCTGAAAATTCATGTCATGCAAAAATCTGCACAGGGATGTTTATAAAAACTTACTTCATAATTGTCAGACCTAGGAACCAAGATGTCCTTTTGTGGGTGAATGGATAAATAAACTGTGATACATCCACACAACAGAATATTAGTGATAAAAAGGAAATGAAACATCAAGCCTGAGAAAACAGAAGAAAGTTACATTGACAACACCACACTAACCATTGAGAGTCGTGGAGCAAGTTGTCCAACGCAGGATGCTGCTGAAAGAGCAAGCTCTAGGCCTCCCCGGTGGCGCAGCGGTTAAGTGCTGCGCTGTGGAGCTGTCGGCAGCAGCGATGCGAGTTCGACGCCCGGCCGGGGAGAATCCCACATGGTGTGGCAGACCTCTCCTGCCTCTCCCGCTGCTCCCCTCAGCAGTGTATCTCTGATCTGCCTGTTCTGCTCCCCACTCTGTCTCTGGTGAAGCCTCTCACCGCTCCACACCTCTGGCCTGTACCCCAGCTGTATGTATAAATAAAAAAAAAAAGAGCAAGCTCTGTCCTTTTATTGATAGAATAATAATTAGCATTGATTATATGGGGTAGAAGAACAAGGAAAAAGGATGGGTGAAACTAAACAAATGTGCATGAGTGTCTAGGATTTCCTGGAGAAGGTGAGTCTGTGACAAGATATTTTTTATCCGCTTGATGACTCAGTATTGAGATAAAAACCATACACAGACCCACTCATGGTTCCAATCTTATTGATAAGGTGTTCCACTGATCAGTCTCTGGGAGGGCCATCTAATGCATCAGTCAGTGGCCTCCCTGGGTGTTCCTGTTATTCCTCATGATGATAACCATTGTTCCAGGACAATCAAGCATCCTGTTCCTGTCAAATTTGAAAGGAGCCTTGTAGGATCTGGCACCTACATTCTTTTAGATAACTAATTAACTGGAGCAGTCTCACCTTGTATATGAATGCAGAACTACATATCCCCAAGATGGTAGCTGAGTAAGCCATTTAAGTTCTGCAGACCCACAGAAGAAAGTTAAATGCATGTAATTAAGTGATAAGAAGCCAACCTGAGACAGCTATAAATTGTATGATTCTTCCTATATGGCAAGACAAATCTATGGGGACAATAAAAAGACCAGTGGCTGCCTGGAATGGGTGAGACAGGGCTGAATAGGCAGAGCAAGTTGAATTTGAGGATAGTAAAATTATGGTATGATATTGTGGTAGTGGATACATTCATTACACTTTGTCCAAATCTGTAAGATGTACTACACAAGTGAATTCTATGGACTTTTGATAATAAAGATTGCCAATGTATGTTCATAAATTTTAACAAATAGTTGGACTCCATCATACGTCATATATGGAGGCCCAAAAGGCTCTGTAGCTTCCTCTAATTGAATCCCAGGGGAGTTGAGCTCATGAAGAATCATATTTTGACAGATTGAGCCTAGTATAACTGAGCCAACTTTTATTTATTTATTTTTTAAAGATTTATTTATTTATACATACAAGCGGGGGTACAGGCCAGAGGCATGGAGCGGCAAGAGGGTTCACCAGAGACAGAGTGGGGAGCAGAACAGGCAGATGGACGGACATACATTGCTGAGGGGAGCAGCGGGCGAGGCAAGAGAGGTCTGCTGCGCCATGTGGGAATCTCCCCCCTCCTGGCGTTGAACTCATGTTGCCGTTGCTGACAGTTCCACAGTGCAGCGCTTAACCGCTGCGCCACCGGGGAGGCCCCATGACCCAACTTTTATTAACCTCACTATCAGAATGCCCTTTATATGAGGTCTCAAACATCTTAAATATCATGTGAAATCACTTCTTACTCCATATTATCAGCTGGATACTCTTGTGGACTCTCAAATTTATCAATATGTGATAATAGTAATAGCTGATCTTTCCGAGGCAACGTTGTATTTTGTGTCAAACATGTTAACACCCTATCATTACACCCTAGGCTTTAACCAAGCTGATAACTGCAATATGGTCATAATGAAAACAAAGCAAGGAGGAAAGGGAGTTAATATTTGTGAGGTATTGCATGTAATGTAGAGATTTCTTTTAGTTTTAATGCATACTGAAAGAGAGAGGTATATTATACTCCTATTTGCCACTAATTTTTTTACCAAAAAGAAAAAAAAAAGATGACTAAGAATCTTCATCAGTCTTCCTGTCTGACCAGTTCACTATGTTTCTGTTTGGTTCACAAGTGGAGGTTCTACTAGTCCCCATGTATTCATTTCTAAATTGTAATTCAAATCCTTCACACTAAATCATTTTGATGGCATATCTTTTTCTTCCTTTGGAGATTAAAGAATGCAAATCTTGATGCAGTTTGAAGAAAATAATCTTTTAATGAGGAGATGAACTCCACAACATATCTTTGATCTTTTTTTGGGGGGGCGGGGGGGAGTACAAGTATGTTAATTAGAAACAAGTCAATGGTGACAGTCAGGGTTAATACCCATTTTAATACACTTCCTTGAAATAAATTGGTTGTAGGTACTCTGTATTCTGCCAGATGTGCATTAAGAATTTATAATAGTTTAAGTAAAGATTTAACTTGTATTAGCTATATCTTTTTAGATTTATTTTCAATTGAAGCATGAGAGTATAAAATTGTTTCATAATTCATAAAATATGCTTGAAACTTTTTCAGAAAATGTAAGATTTTTGTTAAAACTGCAAAGAATTTAAGACAAATGGATTAATAGAGCAAAATCTCATTTTCAATAATTTTGAAAAATAATCTGTAGACATTTCAGTTCTCAAGATAGGAGAATTAAGAGCTCTATATCAGTTTCTGTACTACATATAAATATAACCTCAAATGCACAAACATATTTACTCTTAATTGACTTTAGATTGCATTTGAAGTTGTAAACCTAAGGTTTTAATGTTATCTAGGAAACTTATTTAAATGTTATTGGACTATATCTATTTTAGTATCCCTAATTTTATTGTGTCAATATTTATGAGCTCTCTATACTTACAATTTAGGAAAAATGTTATGAGAACATTTATTTACATTTCTTCTCCAAAAACAGCTGTTTTTCCTATACATATCAATTATTCTTTTATTAAAGTTTTTCATCTTTCTTGAAACTTGTTAATCCAAAAGTATTACAATTTTCTCTCCTACCAAAAATATTTCTTATTCTAAATCAAGCAAAGATGGAGGAGAATAAAAGTACCCTCTACAACATGCCAACTGTCCTTATGATGTTTGGTTAAGACATTTGTGATGAAAAGACATATTGTAAATGGTGAATGTCTATACAATGCATAGTTGCATATTTAAATGACTTAGTGAATTTAGATTAAGGAAAATATTTTATTAATGTGTGTGATGACCCTAAAGATATAATTAAACACTAGAGATTTATAGAAAGAAAAACTCCACCAGCGTTTATGGTCCAGAACTTTTTTCTTGTTTGGTATAACATGAAAAGATCAACAATTCTAAATATAAAAATAATTAACTAATAATGTGTTGCCATGAATATTAACTTAAAGATTATTTCCTTGAATATTGTCCTCTTAACTGATACCTGAGCACAGATATTTCTGAAGATTGATAGGTGCTGACCTACTTACCTGTTGCTGGTGGTGATAACATCTTTTGCTTTATTTAAAAATATCATTCAAGTAAACTATATTTTAATGGATCTTGTTTGAAGCAGTTATCTGACTGTGGAAGGACAAATATTCTCAATGAAATTCTTTCCACTTTAAGACTTAGAAATATATCAAATGCAAAGGACTCTTCAAAACTACTGCAAAAGTAGGGCATTAATAGCTGCTCAATACAGTCTTGGCTGACATGTAATGTAGGCTTTATTACTTTTTCATGTAAAACAATGTTGACCTGCAATGCGATACTTAGGTTTAAAAGAAAATGTGGAAATTACTTATTTTCCCTTATTCTTTAATCATGTGTTCTTTTAATTGAATGTCTATTCTTAAAGCCATTTATCATGAATAATTAAGTAACAGGCATTAATTGAAAGTCAGGTTCCAAAGGCAGAGAGAAACAGAGGTTTTGTTCATTTGTCTACATTTCTAAATTATTCAGTTGGAGAAAGTCCGAGTTTAAACCTACAGGCTTCTGAAAAAATATTTATCATGCATGATCTATTGTAAGTTATTACGTGACAGACATAATATCAAAAGGAACATCTAATTTTAAAATATTTTCTTTAAAATATAATTTTTAATGATCTCCTGTACAGAAGCTTATCAGCCCCATAATTTAAAAGGCAGTGAAATAGAAATTTTAAAGCAAAAGTAAACTCTGATCTTAGACTCAGACTGAAAAGGTCATCCTCCAGTCTTGACCCTAGTAAACCTGAATAGATATCCTCATGCAAGTAATTTCAGTCCCTGATTTATTGTTTATTTACTTTTGAAAGAATATTGAATAGGTTTCTCCGCCAGCATTTTAATGACATGGAGTGATAATTAGAATTGAAAGTTCCACAATTGTTTATTATGTGCCCATTGGATATATAGTTTCTGCAAGGTGTGCCTTCACCTTAAATTTATATTTTCCCACATTGTTTCCATATAGCAGTTAAAATATGAATGAGACAGAAACAAGTTATAAATAGGAATTCAAGTAAGAGATTATAACAGTAAAAGATTAATATCCTTACTGCTCCAGGGCAGAAAAAAAATTGGGGGAACGCCACAGGTCAAAGCAAATTTACCAGAAACTAAAATAAAGGTTCAAACAATTCCAAAAATATTCACATTCATAGACAACATACCAAATGGTACCTGAAGGTTCAGGACCAATTGTCAGAAAAATTCATTAGGTTACAGTAAGGACAGATGGACATTGTACTCACCTTCCCATGAACAGCAAACAGATGTTGTATTTAATCTTAGGTTAAAATTTGGAAGTGGCTTTCAAAATGTGAACTACTGTCTGAGAAGGGCTCAGATTGTAAATAATAGGGTTTGAAGAAAAAGCAGAAGAGTCCAAAGTAACTCCAGGTTACAATAGAGGAGAAATGAAATGGGAAGGGGTACTTCTAATTGCTCTCTTTGCCATCCTGCTAAAGCATGTAAGCATGGTTTGGTGGAATTGGTGATTTCAGTGCTAGCACTTCGGCTTCAGGTCAGTGCTCCCAGCTAATTTACAAGTCTAAGAGGGATGCAGAGCAACCATGCTCAAAAGTCACACTAATTCATATTCTGCTGACACTACAGTGCTACTCTTCATATTAGTTCTTTCCAGGAAGAATGCCTATTCATCAAAGACAAAGAGCCAATAAAACTAAGGGAAGACAGCTGAAATTAATATTTGAGAGGGAAAAACATCCAACATTATAAAAAAGAAGATAGCGAATTCAAACTATGAGATTTTTTAAAAGTATAACATATTCATCAGTCATAAACAGACAACCCTAAATATTCAGTGGCTCAGAACAACTATGTCGACTTAATGTGCAGTTTTATCAATTCAGCCTCTGATCTTTCTCATCTTCTTTCACAAAATTACGGAACAGGCAATATCTGATATGTTGCTAGTCACAGATATTGAGGAAAAAAAAACAAAATAATAACATCTTTAGGTCTTAAAGCTTCTACCTAGATATTACAAATGTCCTTCAGCACACACTTCCTTGAAAAGCAAGTCTTAAGTTTCCATTAAACTTTTAAGTGGAGTGTGTAAGTGTGATCTTATCCTGTACCTGGACAACCTTAATGAGTAACATAATAACTATTACAAAATGTTATAAAGAGAGTTGTAGGTAAAATATGTCCATCACCTACATTTAGGTAAGTTGTGTTTTCATTTAATTTAGATCTAAAATTTTAAAACCTTATTTGAGTTCTCTCCTTTTCTCCATGTGTTAGAGCGTGTTGTTAGATCCTGCAGTAGTTTTGGATTTCCCATTCATCTTTGTGCTATTAATTTCTATTTTAACTTCATTTTGTTCTGAGGGCAGAAATTGTATGATTTCAATTTTTTTTTTATTTCTCATGGTGTATTATGTTTCAGGGTTTGATCTATATTGGTGAATGTTGCTAGTGAACTTGAGAAAATGTATATTCTGGGGTTGATGAGCTGATTAAATATCAATTATATCCAGTTGATTAATTCCATTGTTGATTTCAATGTTGTCATTCATGATTTGCTGCCTGTCTATTGCTGAGCATGGAGTGTTCAAGTCTGAAACTAATTTCAGTGAATTTCTCTATATCATCCTACAGTTTTATCAGTTTTTGCCTCACAAGTACTTACACACTCTTAAAGCACACACATTAGTGAGTGTTATGTCTCCTTGGAGAACTTTATACTGATAATATTCCTTGCTTTGAAGTATGCTATGCCTTGAGTTAAAATAGTCACTCCTGCTTACATTTTGTTAGTATGATATACCATGTATATTTATCTCTTTATTTTTAATATATGTGTTCATATATTTAAAGTGGGTTTCTTGTAGACATGTGGTTTTGTTTTTGAACCGCTTGGCATACTTTGTATTTTAATTGGTGTGTTTAGACCATTGGCATTCGAAATGATTACTGATTTACTTAAATTAATACCTACACATTCACTGTTTCCTATTTGCTGTTTGTCCTTGTTGCTATTGTCTTTCCCTCTTTTACTGCCTTTTGTAGCTTTAATTAATCCTTTTATATGATTCCACTTTCTTCCATTTTTAGTATATCAGATGTACTTCATTTTAAACTTGTTTTTATTTTTTGTGGTAGAGATTGGACTTTATTCTTACAACTAATCCAAGTCCAGTTTCAAATATACAATTTCGTGGATGGTGTACAAACCCTATAATAACAATTCTAAGCCCTCTCTCTTGCACTTTTTATCATTGCTATCATTTATTTCATAAATATGCATAAGAAGTATATACATAATTATATGTAATTGAATATCTTGTTGCTATTATTTTTAAAGAATCTTTTTTATTAGTGCAATTCAAAATAAGAAAAACATGTTTTTATTTTAACTCATATTATTCCTCTTAAGTGTTCTTCTATTAAATGTAGATCCTGGTTACTGGCCTATATTATTTTCCTTCTCTCTGAAAAACTTTTAACATTTCTTGCATAGCAAATCTATTGTTAAATACTGCCCTCAGTTTTTGTTTGTTTGAAAAATTCCTTATTTCTTCTTCACTTTTGAAAGATAACTTTGCAGAGTTCAGAATTGTAAGTTGTTTTTTTTTTCTTTGCAATACTTTAAATATTTCTACTTTGTTCTTTTTTTTTTGAGAAGTTGGATATTACTCTTTGCAACTTTATAGGCAAAGTGTTTCTCTTTTTATTCAGGATTTTTTCATTACCTTTGATTTTGTTACAGCTTGAAAACGTTATAACAGGGTGTAATTTCTCTGCCCTTATATTCTTTTGGGTCTGTGGTTCGGTGTTTGACATTAATTTGAGCAATTTCTCAGTCATTATTTTCTTATGTATTACTCCTTCTGACACACTCACATTACGCAAATATCACCTTTTTTTTTTTTTTTTTTTTTTTTTTTTTTTTTTTTTTTTTTTTTTTTTTTTTTTTTTTTTTTTTTTTTTTTTTTTTTTTTTTTTTTTTTTTTTTTTTTTTTTTTTTTTTTTTTTTTTTTTTTGTAGTTGTTCCACACTGTAGAAGTTCTGGGGTTTTATTGTTGTTTCTCTGATCTCTTTTCAGTTGTTGAGGATTCTCTTGATAGAGCCTCTAGTAGATTTTTTTCCCTCGGCTGTGTCCGATCTACCAATCAGACCACTCAATGCACTCTAAATTAATGTTATGCTGTTTTTCTTTTAATTTCTAGATATTCTTTCTGGGTTTTTTCTTAGGATTTCTATATTTCTGCTTACATTTAAGCTTATTGGTCTCACATGTTGTCTACTTCATCTACTAGCGTTCTTAGCATATTAATCATAGTTGCTTTTTAAATCCAAGTCTGATAATCCCAACACCATGACTCCATGACTGCATTTGATGTTTGCTGTCTTGCCAAGCTGTGGTTTCTGCCTTTTAATATGCCTAATAATTTTTGTCTTAGATTAATGGATTGAGTGAACTGTTAGAAACAGGCCTTTAGTAATGCGGTGGTGAGGTGTGGAGAGGAGAAACACAGTGTAGCGCTCTGATCAGGCTTAGTCTTCTAGTGAGAGAAGTCCCTGGACTGTGTACGGCACACATGCTCCTCAGCCGCCCTTCCTTACATGGAGCAGGAGAACGACTGTGAATGCGAATTAGTATTTCCTTTCTCTTATACAAAAGGCCAGAACTGGCAGGGTTGGGTGTTTCCCTTCCCCCAAGTCACTTAGGTCCTGATAAAACCCCAGCAGGCAAAGCACTGATTAAGTAGTTTCACCTGTGAGCAGACCACATGAGAACAGCCAGCTCAGGTGAGTTTTAAAATGGCTAATCTGTATCTCCACCAGCTAGACGCGCAAGAGGATTTTTCTCCGGCTTTTACAACCTGGTTAACTGAGCTCCAAGAAGTAAGACACAGTTGTTTTTGAACAAGGAAGTCACCTATGACTGGGTCCCCTTGGAGAGTTAATTTTGGGACAGGCGCACCGTGCCTTCTGCAATTTGTCAGGGTTTCCTACTGTGGATCCGGTTCTGGGGAAGTTTTCAGCTCATCCGTTCCGCTCTGGTAAGTTGTGATTCTCTGTTTTTCTGTCTCTCTAGTTTTGGGAGCAGTTCTTTACTCTGCGATCTTAAGAGAAGTTGTTGGTTTTCATTTTATTTAGCTTATACTTGTTATTAGGACATAGCGGTTACTTCCAAGCTACTTCTATGTGGAACAGAAATGCATGGGGCAACTTATTTTTTTTTAGATATTAAACAACATTTGATGGAATTTTACTTGTCTTTGTTGGATCTATGAAAAATCTCAAAAATATAAGATTATTGTGTAGTAACTGAAATTGCTCCATCAGAAACAAAACACCTGTGCTTACAGATAAACTTTTCAGTCAATATAAAATATGACATTTTAAAATGGTCAAAATGATACTTGATTTTACTTTATTTAGTTTGATTTTATCCATAAAATATTTTTCATGGGTCTATTGAGGTAGGAACTATTAATAATTGTGATAACATAATTTGAAGGAAGACAATTGCTTACCTTCCTGGAGCTTCCACTGAATGTTTTTTTTTTTTTAATTAAATGGAAATGTTATAAATAAAAAAAAACATTTGTTTCTGTAATTTTTACTTTTCACTTGTAATTTCTACCTTTTCACTTATTTCAAATAGGTGTTTTTTAAATCTCACATTGTAGTTAAAATGGTTGCTTTAAAATGCTTATCTGATCATTTTAACATTTCAGTCATGCCAAAATCACCATCTTGGTTGTTTTTTTCCTTTGAGAATGCATCATATT
>PVIJ01021977.1:0-17254 GCA_004024925.1 Scalopus aquaticus
TTTCCTCCATGTGTTTTAATCTACTTTTATGGCTCTCTACTAATGTTTGTAAATCCTCCATTTCTTTCATTTTCTTCTTTATGGATTCATTCTCGTTTTTCAGTTCTTCATTTATATTCCTCAGTTCTTTGTTCTTCTCATTTAATTCTATTATTTTTTTTATTATGGCAATTCTGAATTCTTTATCTGGTAGGCAGATATAATCTTCTATGTCCATATTATTGGGTTCTGAAGAAGGTTTTCTTTCTGTGAATTGTTTTGAGGGTCATTTGTAATTTTTTTTTTTCCTGTTGTTGGCCTTCTGCTTTGCTCTGATCATTGCATTCCTGTGCTGTTGGTGCCGGCAGGCATGATTCTTGGTTCTACTTGCTAGAGGGCGGCAGCGGCTCGGCACGCACGACCAGAGGGTGGAGGTATGGCTGCCCGCACGCGCAGGGCTGGAGGGTGGGGCCTCGGACGGTGCAGGGAGCTGGAGGGCGGGCGGGGGCGAGGCTGTTGGCCGGCTGGAGGGCGGGGTGCAGCTGTTTGCACGGCTGGAGGGCAGGGCCGTGGCAGTGCGGGGGCGTGCACGCCTGGAGGGCTTTGGCTTGCCTCGGTGGGGTTGCCCTGACCTGGCTCCCTCTTCTGCGAGGGGCAGAGCGGGAAGTGCCAACCAAGCGCGGCTTTTGTTCCGCACTTCTCTGGCGCCTGGAGGGCAGTTGCGGCAGTCTAGCCCGCAGACTTTATCTGTGGGTTATGAAACTGACCGCCTCCCGCGGTAATTCTCTGCCAGCGGCGCAGTGGAACTGCCTCGGGAGCCCTCGCTCTCCTGCACGGGACAGGACAGGAAGTTCCTATGGTGTGCATTTTGTGTCCTGTGTTTTTCCCACACCTGTAGCTGGGAGATTTTTCTTTTTTCTCCCACGTTTCCTCCAGTGGTTAGCTATTAAAAGTGTCACTGAAGGGGTAGGTAGACCACTACCCCAGAGATCTGTTCCAAACAGGAGCTAGAGTGCTGGCTTCGTAATGGTGGTGGGGGGAGGGGCCACACCACACCGAGGCTGCCCGGGACTTTGTTCCCTGTCCCACCAAATTCCCCAGTGCACGCTGCCCTCTCCAGGGCTCTGTTGCTACCTGGAGGGACTGCTGGTGTCAGTCTCGAGTTTTATCACTCTGCCGTGCCCGGGAAAACGCCTCTGCTCACCTTTTTTTTTTTTTTTTTCTGGGTTTCCTCAGGTGCCTCTCGTCTTGGTCTCCTGGTCCGGTTTTGTGTTGAGGGGAGGGAAGAGGGGATCTGGTGGTTCTTTCTTCTCCTTGATCAGTCTTTTTAGCTTCTTTCCAAGTTCTACTCACCCGTGAGGGTATTAGATTTATGTAGCGTTTCTGGATCTTCTCTGGGTTTGGCTGATGTCTCTTTATAGGCAGCTTTTCTTTTGAGAGAGTTGATACTAGTGTCCCTTCACTGCCATGTTGATGACGTCACCTCCAGGTGGTAAATTCTTTAAGGGCAAATTTGTATTATATATTTTTCTCTTCTCCATAATAACTAGAAGAATGTGTTGTCCTTGTATGCACTATATAATGTAGATACTTTTTTTTTTTAAGTCTATAGCAGAAAAAGAGAAAAAGACTTCTACCAAACCCAGGTCTATAACATAGAACTACAAAACCAAATTTAGAGGCATGAAAAAGTTATAACCAGTGGTGTGCTGAAGCTAGAGTCAATGGTATGTATCTCTTTTCTAATTCAACCTGCAATTATATTTTATCGATAGCTTAAAACAGGCCGTGTTCAGAGTATTTCTACCATGAAAATTAACACACACCACAAATCAATGTTTTTCTTTCTTTTCTTTTTCATTCTTCTTTCCTGCCTACCTGCCTTCCTTCTTTCTTTCTTTTTTTGAGAGCAAGTTGTTACACACTTCAGTACACTACTGGTTATAATCCACAAAGATAGATTTACACCCCATCCATATGGTGTACATAGATTTAAATATATATTAACTGTTGAGCATACTGTGATAATCTGTGGTTCTCTGCCAAAATCAGAGGATTTTTGGGCATGTAAAAATAACACATTCTTATTATTATTGGAGAAACTCTAGTTATCATTTAAACCTGGATTTCATTTACAAATGATCTTGATATTTGACAGATAAGCCATGTATGTATAGTGAAGCTATGGCCTTAGTAGTTATTTTTCAGGGATTTTGTCTCTGAATAACTTGTAATCCTTCTAAACTGTAGGCTCTTTGGAGGAATTTACTGTATTAAAGACAAGTGCCAATCAAGGTCTATACTAATGACTGCTGGCATCAGAGTAGTCACTCAGGACAAACATCTATTTAGTGCTTAATTTTAAGATCTAATGCTTCTGAAGATGAGATGGAATTTAAAAGAAAATTAATATGTTTACAAACTAAGCAATAACCAAAACACAAGTATATTCTTGGCCTTGGAATGTAATAAAGATAACAACAGCTATTTGGGGACTATCTGTCCCTTAATTTTTTGTTCTGGAATTCTAGCTTTAGTTTTTAAAAGATTCCACTATCTGTATTAAGTCAGAAATATAAACCTTGACAAACCTGTATCTGTTCTTTAAAATCATGTTTGCTTTTTTTTAAACCACCTCCAATTTAGGCACTGAGTCTGCCTGAGCCTCCCTATACTGTATCCAGGAGACACATTCTCTAGGCCATTATGAAAACAGATAGTGACAAGGGGAGGACATATTAGCAAAATTTTTGTTTGCACTTAATTTTTTTTTTCTGTCACGTAAATATTTCTTTTGAGGCTGTATAAAACACCATTGACAATAAAAAATCATGACAAGAGTGTATTGTACGTAAGCTTAGAAATTCATCTCCTATTTAGGGAAAATCAGAAATTTTCTCCCACCACAGAGGCACAGCAGTAAATCACCTTAACCAAGAACTCCAAAGAAGTACTGAATACCCAGTGTAGACCCAATCTATAGGGCCTATCTGTTAAGATGGAGGCTAGAAACTATTAAAGTCAAGTTAGTATTTACATGATGTTCTCACCCAGATGTTAAAAACTAGCAAATATTTTGGACATAAATTGTGCATCTCTGGAATATATTTTATGACAGGAACAAACATTCCAAGTATTTGCCTTTTGTGGGATCACAAGAACCTACCCTCTCACATTCTAAATGAGGAGAGTATCCACTATGGAACGTCTAAATAGAGACCCAAGATTATGGTGCTTACTAGGGCAAAGCAGTAAGGAAAAACATCCAAACTAAAAAGGCAGTTTACTCTGTAAACAGTAATTTTAAATTGACATTTGACTTCAGATAAGTTGAAACATCTGAGCTTGAATCCCATGCCAAATTAAAACATACATAAAAACCATACTTTGGGGTTTCAAAACTTTCAGAGATGGAGTGGCAGTGTGAGTATATTCTTTACACAGACCTGTTCCTAATCATGTCTCCTCTATGTTTAATACACTTCATTGTCCAGTGTCCCAAAAAGGTGTGCAAAGCCCTAATGATCTGACTTCTCCTACCTCATGGTTCACTCTTAGCTCTCTGTCCCCACCTTCTCATGTTGCATTTCTTTCAGTTGTCTTGTTTTCAGTTATTTACCTAAGATGTTTTTAAAGCACTAATTCCTATTTATTTGAAGGGTGGAGGGGAGTGTCTCAGCTTAGACCTTTCTCCTTCTGGGAAACCTTTGCTGATTCCTAAAGGCAAGTTAGGTATTCCTCATATTTTCTCCATACCACAGGTACTTCCTCATGTAACATTATAATATATTTGAAGAATTCACTTACTTATGTCTATCTATTAATAGACAGGAAACTTCATAAAGACAGGTACTCTGTTCATTTTGTGTCTTCAGCATTATCATTTACATAATAGGCTGGCAATAATCATTTGCTTACTAAGTGAATAAATTAAGGTCTTGTAATATTATATCATTCATGACTAATGACCACAAGTACCCAAGTGGTTACTGTCATTGCATTTGTGAGAGAACTTATCCTGTCCACCATTGAATTCCCAGCACTAACATCATGCCTAACACACAGTAGATACTCAATAAACATTTATTCAATAACAAAAAATGTCATACTGGTTAGCACTTACATTGTCCTGGACATAGTGGTTGACATGATATTAATATTAATATCTCTAACAAGAATGTCAGACATTTGAAATCTATTAAAATCATCGGAATAACCCAGGGGGAAAAATACCATTCTTGTTATAGCGATCATTACTACCGCCAATATTAATAGCATTGCCTATTACATATCCAGAATTTTTCCTCTTTTAAGTACTGTCCTGAATAAATACTTCCTAGTCTATTAAGTAGTGTTTTCAGATTGGCATCTCTGAATTTCTGGTCTCAAAAAATGCTATTTCTCCAAATACATAAAAGAGATTCTTCATTCTCACAATAGAAATGTGACTGGTTTCTATATTCCTCACAGAGAAAAACAAAAGAGAGAAGAGACTTAGATACAATTTAATCCAGATAGCTTTTGGAAAAAATCAAAATATCTAGCTCAAAGGATGTCTGAGAAATAACCTGGTTCAACACCAACCTGAGGAATTAGTAGTTCTTTCCTCACTTAAAAGGAAGAGGACAGCAACTAGATTAAACTAGTTGTTCCAAGTAGGTAAATATTCTTCAAGTGTCATAACCTCTATACATAGATCAGACAATTTGCTTAACTAGTATAAGGAATGAAAACACTTCTACGTACCTATCTGATCAAGGATAATAGAGTATGCACAGACTCAAGGTAATCATACCACATCTGTACAAATGGTCTTCAGCCATATTAATGAAAGAATCTCTTTCTGTCAGTTCTAAGTCAAGAAACAATAACTAGTTAGACTGAATAATTTGCTACAAATCACATTAATATAAAAATACACCCCTATTTTATTTTTAATAAAATACATGAACAAAACTTCTCTGGAATTCACTTCATAACCAAAGGAGTGACTGAACATTGCTCTCCCTATATTAAGAAAAATGAGCAAATTTCATATATATAGAAAACCCTAAAAACTCCATAGAAAAACTACTCAAAATTATAGACCAGTTCAGTAAAGCAGCAGGATACAAAATCAATGCACAAAGGTGAGTAGCCTTCCTATATGCAAACACCCAATCTGAAGAAGAAGAAATTAAGATATCCTATATGCAAACACCCAGTCTGAGGAAGAAGAAATTAAGATATCTATCCCCTTCAAAACTGAAAGCAAAAAAATCAAATATCTGAGAATAAATCTAACAAAAGACAAAAAGGACTTATACAAAGAAAACTATAAAACACTATTGAAAGAAATAGAATAAGACAAAAGAAAATGGAAAGACAGTCCCTGTTCATGGATTGGAAGGATTAACATTATCAAAATGGCAATCCTACCAAAAGCAATTTACAGATTCAGTGCTATTCCAATAAAAATCTCAATGACATTCTTCAAAGAAATAAATTGAATACTGATGAAATTCATATGGAACCACAAAAAACCCCACAAAGCTAAAGCCCTCCTGACTAAAAAGAAAGAAAACGGAGGAATTTCATTCCCTGATTTCAAACTATACCACAAAGCCGTAATAATTAAAACAGCATGGTACTGGAACAAAGACACAAAGACCAATGGAACCGAATAGAATACCCAGAATTAAAGCTGCATATCTATGAACAACTAATCTTTGGCAAAGGAGCAAAGAAAATGCAGTGGAACAAGGACAGTCTATTCAATAAATGGTGCTGGGAAAACTGACAGCTCAATGCAAAAAAATGAAGCTTAACTGCTACCTCACACTCTGCACAAAAGCCAACTCAAAATGGATAAAAGACCTGGACGTAAGACCTGAAACCATAAAATGTATAGAAGAAAATATAGGCAAAACTCTACACGACATACATCTAAGCAAAATCTTTAAAGACACATTCCCCCAAAGTGAAGGAAATGACGGACAAGATAAACAGATGGGATTACATCAAAATAAAAAGCCTCTGTACAGCAAAAAAAAGACATTAACCAAAACTAACAGACACTCTACTAACTGGGAAATCATTGCACACAATACAGCTGATAAAGGACTGATAACAAAAATCTACAAGGAGCTCACATAACAAAACCAAAGCCAACAATCCAGTCAAAAAATGGGCAGAAAAGCTAAAAAGACACTTCTCCAAAGAAGAAAAGCAAATGGCCAACAGGTACATGAAAAAATGTTCAACATCACTTATAATCAGGGTCATGTAAATCAAAACCACAATGAGATACCACCTCACACCTGTGAGGATAGCACACATTAAAAATACAGGCAACAACAAATGCTGGAAAGGATGTGGAGAAAAAGGAACTCTTCTACACTGCTGGTGGGAATGCAAACTGGTCCAACCACTATGGAAAACCGTATGGCGATTCCTCAAACTGCAAAAAATGGAGCTTCCATATGACCCAGCAATACCACTTTTGGGAATCTACCCAAAGGACACAAAAACCTAATTCAAAAGGATACATGTGCCCGTATGTTCCTTGCAGCACTGTTTACAATAGCAAAGGTATGGAAGCAACCCAGATGTCCAAAAATAGATGATTGGATCAAGAAGATGTGGTACATATACACAATGGAATACTATTCAGCATGGAAAGAAGATAAACACATGCAATTTGCAGCAATATGGATGGAACTAGAAGGGATCATGCTTTGCGAAATAGGCCAGAAAGAAAGAGAAAAATATCGAATGGTTTCACTTATAACAGAACTATCAGGAAACCAAATAGGAGAGAGACTCAGCAGGGGAGGGGGAGGGTAAAGGCACAAAGTGGAGTAGGAAAGGACACAAGGGACCATGGAGACGGGGCACAGGTGAATTGGTGGTGGGTTACCCAAGGGGAATACAAAATGTAAAAGATATAAATAACAATAAAAAAATAAAAGAAAGAAAAGAAAGAAAAATGAGCAAATTACAAAGTTGGCAAAGTTGGCATAATTCCCTCTTCTCTTTCCTAACACTCCTGCTCACCTCCATTGCTCCTCATTTGCACCTGATTTCTGGAAACTTTCTTTTATCTGTTTGAACTTAGGAATTATCAGCCAAAGCCAGTAACATCAGAAATGTCCTTTGAGTGACTCAGATTTGAGAAACCCAGACTATTATAGCAAAGAGAAGCTTCAGTAGGAGTCTCCCACAAGGTAGCCTTGAGAATATGGCCTTTCCATTCACAATCCAAGTAACAGGAGGAGCAGGGTGAGAGGTGTTGGCCAGGAATCTTAAGCTGATGTCAAAAGAAAAGTTTAGGGAGAAACAGGGTGGGTGATACTGGCTGTCCAGGGTACAATACTCATCAGATAATATGTTAGATAATATGTTAGATAATATGTCAGATAATATGAACTCAAATTCAAAGTTAGGAACTCAGGAAAACAAACAAGAATAAGACAGATTCCAAGGCCAGAGAGAAAGGAGGATACCAGAAAGGTTACTAGGATAGTAACCTTTGAAAACAAAGATTAAGGTAGGAGTAGATTATCAAGCTGAGCTTGGCTCAATAATGGGTCACTGTTGACTTGATGTTGAGCCAATGAGTGTTGATCTTAGTGGCTCATGAAGGTCCTGGAAAAGAGTGTGCTAGGCCTAGGGGTTTTGAGAGAAAACATGTTGCACTGATGAAGAGTTAAAATGCCTGTACTTAAAGCAGAAATAACCATAGCTAACTATGAGTCAGTAACATATCACTGTCACTAAAAATAATCTATCCCAACTATTCCTTCTTTCTTTTTGGCGTTATGTACCTCTTCCATGTCCTTCAAAGTGCTCAGCTCAGAGCTGGGCACATAGCCTCTTTAAAAGAAAGAAGTACTTATTTTTCAAATTTAATTTTCCAAAGTTATTGAGTATAAGACACATTGATACCCTAATTTCTGACACTAATCAATCATCAAGTCCTTTCTGAGTCATCATCAGAATCTCAAATTTGCCCCTCTCAGTTCTGTCAATGCCTATCATGACCCATGTCCCCTGTAGCACTTCAAAAATGCTTTAAAGCACTCCCATTTCAATAATGGCTTTCAACTAATCTACTCTGTAGGCCCAGCCGGAAAACTTCATTTTAGAAATCTAACTATGCCTGCTTTCTGCTTAGAATTCTTGTATCACTTTTTTATTATAATTTGAATAAAATTCCAATACCCAACAGTGGCCCCTAAGGCCATGTGTGATCTGGTGGCTACCAACTTCTCCAACTTCATTTTGTGCCATGCTCCCCTTCTCGCTCTATCCCATCCACATGGGTCTCCTTTAAATTCCTCTCAAAGACGATGGCCGTTTGCCACAAGGCCTTTGCACATGTTGTTTCCCCATCTTACCCAGCACTTTGCATAACCAATTCCTTCTTTCCATGTACAGAAACATTGTGCTTTCTTCCCACCCCCTTCCCATTCCTTCTTTTCCTTAAAGAGGATTGTTTAAGCAATGTACCATTTATTGCTTTCACTTTATTTATTATCATCATGGATAGTTATTATTTCTGGTTTACATTTGTATTACTTTTCTTTAGATTATAATACACATGAAGTTAGGGCTCTTATGTGTTTTTTCATCACTGTATATCTATGTCTGACATATAAAAGGCACTCACAAATATCTGTCAAATGAAAATTTAACAAATGAGACTTGACAAGTTAACATATGGTAGCTGCTACAAATACAAAGTAAAATATATCCAGGCCTCGATGGCTTAGCTTGTACTTCTTCCTACTTGCATGTTCAGTGACATCATGTTAATTGCTTAAGTGTTACTATGACAAGATGCTTTACATCAAAGTATACTATCAACAGGGTGGAAACCAAACCACAAAATGGGAGAAGATATCTGTAAATTATATATTTGATAAGAGGTTAATATCTAAAATGCCTAAGGCTTCTACAACTAAACAACAAAAAAGAACAACCTAGTTAAAATCAAAGGACTTGAACAGATATTTCTCCGAAGAATACATAAAAATGATGAATAAGATTATGAAAAGATGCCCAAACATTTTGATACCCATAACATCACTAATGATCAGGGAAATTAAAATCAATCAGACTCACAATGAAAAACTACTTCACACAAATTAGGATTGCTATTATCAAAATAGAAAAGGAAAGAACAAGGATATGGCCTATGTCAAGGACATGAAAAAACTGAAACCCTGTAATGTAAACCCTATAATGTAAAATGGTGCAGTCATTAAGAAAACCAGTATGGCATCTCCTAATACATTTTAAAATAGAACTACATATAATCCAGCAGTTCCATTTCTGAGTAATGCCCAAAAGAATTGAAAGCAGGAACTTGAGTATATATTTTTTCACCAGTGTTCATGGCAGCATTATTCACAATAATCAAAGGTAAAAGAAACCTAGTGTCCATCAGTGAATGAATGGATAAACAAAATGTTGTCTGTGTTGGGATATTATTCACCTTAAAAAGGAAGAAAATTCTGACACATTCTGACACATTCTGACAAATTCTGACACAACATGAATTGATGTTGAAGGCATTATGCTAAGTGAAATAAGCCAGTGACAAAAGGACAAATTTGTATGACTCCACTTATGTGGTATTTGGAGTAATCAAATTCAGAGACAGAAAGTTAGAAGGTTGGTTGATGATAGGTAGAAATGGAAACAACAAGGAGTATATCTTCCTTTTGGAAGATGAGAAAAATGCTGGAGATGGATGGCAGTGATAGTTTTACAACAGTGTGGGTGTGCCTAGAGCCACCTAAAAATGACTAAAATGTTAAGTTCTATTTTATTCGTATTTTACCACAATAAAAAAAATAATTATGAATGTGTTATGGGAATATAAAAGAGCAAATAAATGGATTGGGAGAGATTCTGGTGAGGGAACTAAGGCCATCACAGAAGAGGTCACTGCTTAACAGAAAGAAGGAAAAAGATACCTTTGGATAAAAGGAAGAGCATGAATGAAAACAAGTATGAAAAAACATAGTATTCCACTAGGAATGGCAAGTCCAAGTTTGATGCTTTATCTTGCATGATTAATTATATAGGTCTATTTTTTTTAAAGATTTATTTATCTATACATACAAGCTGGGATATAGGCCAGAGGCGTGGGGCGGCGAGAGGGTTCACCAGAGACAAAGTGGGGAGCAGAACAGGCAGATCAGAAATACACTGCTGAGGGGAGCAGCAGGCGAGACAGGAGAGGTCTGCTGCGCCATGTGAGATTCTCCCCAGCTGGGCGTCAAACTCACATCACGTGCTGCTGACAGCTCCACAGCACAGCGCTCAACTGCTGCGCCACCAGGGAGGTCCCTTTATAGTTCTATTATAAGGAAGCCAAATTAATATCATTTGATTATCTCACTCTGGCCATAAAGAGTTAACATAAAGAAAATTAAAATTCATAATATTCTATCAATATAATTTAGCATAGGTCATGTCAATACCAAAAAAGTGTGAAACTGTTTTTAACACCAAAATCAATTTGACAGACTCAGAAATACCTGCTTCAATTCATCAGAATGGATATGGTCTCATACATGAAAGAATGAAGGAAGGAATGCATGATCAAAAGAATGAATTTTAAACAAAAAGGTTAGTGATAGAGGACCCTCTTTTATCTGGTTCACTGCATTAAAAATGGGCTAAATACCTTCTGAGAAGGCAATTTACAGTCCTTCAAGTGAAAAGTAAAGACATTTCTTCTGGAAAAAAGAGTTGTCAGGTTTGATCATTTTTCATCTGTTCATAAGTCATCTCACTGAAATCTATTTTGTCCTTTGTTTTCCCCTCTACTTCATTATAATCTGCATGAAAACTTTGTTTAGTTAAGTATCCTCCACCCAGTGACTTAGGAGAATGGAGGTTGCTTTTTTCTTTGTTTTTTTCCCGTAAGTATGTTGGAAAAACTATATTCTTCCTTCATATCAAAACCCATGCAGTTTCTTTCTAATTTTAGTTTCCCTCTGTGACCAGCAACCTGCAATCAAAATTTTGGCATATAAATATAACATAAGGCTTTTCATTTTATGAGTGCTGCTGTTGAACTTGGGCATATAATATGGGAAGTTAAAGAACATTTTTCATAGGAACCATTTATCTCCTCCTCCTCTTTTCTCCTATCACACTGTAACTCCACCTCTATTAGTACTTATACCATGTCCCTTGTAGTCAGCATTATAAAATCTGTCCCATGAAAGTAATATTAAATTTAACTTACGCTTTCATTCAATAAGCATTTATGGAGTGGCAGCTGTGGGCTATGCACTAGACTATTGGTTAGAGAGATAAAGAGAAATCAAATAGAATTCTTCTCCTCTAGGAGCCCATTTTCTTTTCTATTTCATTACATGCATGTATATACGTTTGCTACATTGAACTCTCACTGTGTAATGTCTCAGATTGAAGATGAATGAGGGACTTAGGTTTCTTCAAACAATCAAATGTTTCTATAATGCTCTCACTTTACTATATCATGTTCTTGTTTCCTCTGAAGAGTCTCCAATAGCAAATATTAAAGGAACTGTGGCTACAAAAATGGCAGAGAAAGGGAAAGGAAAGGTCTCTTCTAACAGTACAGGAAGGGAAGGGAGAAACCAGAGAAATGGCCAGCATAAATTGAAAATGTCCTTTTGCTGGTAAAGAGCAGCAATGTCAGTCTTTGATGACTATTTCATACAGGGTTTTCTACTTTTTGAAATTCACTGTAAGAATTCTAAAAGAATTAAAGTTGAATTCATAATTCAAATTTTTCACAAAGTTTGGTCAAATATTGACCAAAATGCTTATGAAAGACATCCATAAACACAGGTTTCTAGACAGAGATGGAGGGAAAGCCTATGCAGTAATATAACTCTGGCCAATTAATACCACAACATATAATCAATGGAAAGGAGGCTTAGAGTTTTAGCAGGCCTCTTAAAAGATATTAATATTCTTGGTGGTATTACAGATTAAGCCAAGTTCTTTTTTCATGATTTTCTATTTAAGAAAATAATAATTCACAGAAAATAATAATTTTCATCATTTTTTCAACAGTTATGGAGTGTCATACTGTGCCAGGTTCTATGTTGGGTGATGCAGATTCAAAGGTAAATATATTTTTAAGAACAATTGGTCCAGTGAAGGGGCAAACAAATAAATGTGCTGATGGGGGCCAGATTTTTAATTCCCCTTCAACTCACAGTCACTCTAATCACCTGTTTCCTCCTTATAACTAAGAGAGTATTTAACTTGATTTCTTAACCTTTCTGAAATACAAAATTAGAAAAATAATGAGAAAGAACTAAGAAAATACATTAAGATGATAAAGAGATGAGGCTAAATTGAAATATTTAAAGGAAAGAATGAAGCAGTGAGATTAAAAGAAAAGTCACATAGAGCTAAAGCTGGTATGTAAGCAACTCTGAAATGTAAGTTTATAATGTGGAGTGTAAGGAAACAGAAGTATAGAGAAAATGTTTCTGAGAAGAATTGTTCTAAGCTAAGAGTTGAACTCATTTTCTCTTTGTTTGAAAAAGAAAAGTTAGAATATATTAGAAATCATTTTTGACCTACCAGGCTATGCTTTTTTGTGAGTGATTCTTTTACAGAGACTGAGCCACATGAGGTTCCAAGATTTAGCGTGGATTTGGAAGGCAGGCGCTATCATTGCAGCATTTAAAGGAGCATGAACACTGAAGTTCACAGTTTTGAAAAATCAACGTTATTTAGCAGAACTCTCAGGCTGAAGAAACCTAATGGGTGATTTATTTCAAAGTAACATCTTGAATATCAGTAAAGGTTCCAGGAAACAGGTTATGCATGAATGGTTGAGTTGCATTAAGAAAGGGGGGGGGGCGGGGAAGGTAGGTATTGCATAATCAAAAGCTAGAAAAGGGATGTGAAGGAAAGAGCAGAACAGAAATAGCTCAATCAGGTTAGAGGAGGTAGAGAAGAACACAGGGTGTGGGTCAGCCTATCAGTGAGTATTTGTCACTCTCAATTCTGTCATCCAGTGACACTGTCACCCATCTGATGACACTTGTTCCACCTCTCCCAAAAGAAAATGCTCACAATTTTATTTTCTATTTTAATGAAGAATAGATGACTTTTATACTGTGACATAACAAAATTAAAAGTTATTTGCTTTTCGCTGTCCTCATAGTGAATTGTATTTACTTTATCTGTCAGGTTTTTAACAAATACAGGTTGTTGATTTTTCCCTTTAGGAAACTGAACTGGTGATACAATGTTAGGGAGTAGAGTATTCTTTTTTTTTTTTTAAAGATTTATTTATTTATGCATACAAGCTGGGGTACAGGCCAGAGGCATAGGGCGGCGAGAGGATTCACCAGAGACAGAGTGGGGAGCAGAACAGACAGATCGATGGATATACACTGCTGAGGGGAGCAGCGGGCGAGGCAGGAGAGGTCTGCCATGCCATGTGGGAGTCTCCCTGGCCAGGCGTCAAACTCGAGTCGCCACTGCTGACAGCTCCACAGTGCAGAGCTTAATCGCTGCGCCACCAGGGAGGTCCAGAGTAAAGTATTCTAATCAAAGACTGAATGCCATGAAATATCATGGAATGTATAAGTTATTCCTTAAAGCCTGACAGGAGATGAATGGATATGTGTGCAACTAACTACAGGTCATGTATTAGATTGAGCCCTTTACTTTTGTCATTTCATAAACTAATAACAATCCTAGAGTAGGTACTATTATAAAAACCCTATTTTATAAATTCAGATGGATTAAATAACATACCCAAGATCATAGAACTAGCAGACATCAAAATCAGAAACCAAATAAGCAATTAAAATTCCAAAGCTTGGGTTCCTAACCACTCAACTATTCTGTCCTCTCAAGACTATTTTACAGGGAGGTCTGAGCTTCATTCTCTAGGTCTGTACATCTCTAATTGAGGGCATGTGTGTCAATTCTATCACTCCTGAAGATGTAATGGCCATTTGCCTTGTAAATCAATTGCACACAAAGACCTGGGGGTAATTCCATCTCAGCAAAAAAGATGTTAAAAGGTAAGCATTTTAAATAAAACATCTTATAGGAAAAATAAAAACATCGTAGGCTATTATACAAAATTTATAAATTAGGAAGGTATTAGATTTTTTTTTTTAATCTCCCGGTCATTTTGACCTATGCTCCCTTTCCTCCAGGGTTTTCATCTTCATTTTTTTTTTTGGGGGGGGGAGGGCTTTCAAAGAGATTTTTGTGAAATAGTGTTGTGTAGGTATGAGAACTATAAGGAGTTTCAACAGCACTGTGGTCAAGTTTACATTTAGGGAAGTTTTTCCACAGATAAAGAGGAATACAGAGACTCAAGCTTCACTAGCAGAAGGACAGAACATGTTATAGGATGCTAAGCTCACTTGTAGACAGTCATTTTCAGAGCCTGAGGAACCTCCAACTGGGCATGTCTAAGAGGGCATGTCTGTGAACCTCCAATGGTCAAACAACAGTATGTGAATCTGGAACTCAAGAAAGAGTCCACCCATAAAGACCTTGTATTACCTTCTTGTAATAGCAACATTCAAATTGGGGATACCATTTAGTTCTTCAATAGCGCTAATACAGAGTCCGCAGTTAAAAATTTGTTGAATGAATGAAGTGGGAAAAGAAGGGCATCTATTAATAATGTGTTTGATAAGAGGTTCTACACATATTTAATTTTCAAAAAAAGTTTAGAACTAAAAACCCTTTGAATCTTTTATTATTATTATTATTATTATTATTATTATTATTATTATTTATATCTTTTTCATTATTGCTTATTCCCCATAGGTTACCCACCACCGATTCACCCGTGAACCATCATCATAGTCCCTTGTGCTCTTTTCTCCCCTGTTTTGAGCCTTATGCTCCCCCTCTCTCACTGAATGTCTCTCTCTTATTTGGTTCCCCTATATTCCTGCTGTAAGTGAAACCATTCAATATATTTTTCTTTCTTTCCGGCTTATTTTGCTGAGCATGATCCCTTCTATCTCCATCCATGTTGCTGCGAATTGCATGTGTTTATCTTTTTTGATTGCTGAATGATATTCCATTGTGTATATGTACCACATCTTCTTGATCCAGTCATCTAATTTTGGGCATCTGGGTTGGTGATGGTCACAGGTGAATCAGTGGTGAGTAACCTACGGGGAATACCCAATAATGTAAAAGACATAAATAATAATAAATAAATAGATAGATAGATGGATAAATAAATAAATTTTATCTTATTTTTATATATTTTACATGATGAAATTACAAGATAAACTCAAATCTCATTCCCGCATTATCCATACCATCCCATTCTCACCTCCCCTGCAACTGGTAACTATTTTCATTAGGTTCTTGTGCATCTTTCTGGCACTTCTTTTTTATAAAAATTATATATCTATATTCTTTTTTCACCCATATTTTGTCACAAGTGCTACCATATTATATATACTTATTGTACCTTGATTTTTCTACTTAACAGTGCATCCTGGGCTCATCTGTGATTATTTTATTTTATATTTACTGTGTTTCTTTATGTGATGTTTTCATGCAATGTCTTCTCTATTTTGGTATTTAATAAGTTTTTGTTTTTCTTCCCATGGTTATCACTTTCTAATGTCTCTGTTAAAAAATCTACTTTTCCCTTTTGAAATTTCTATTTGGCTGATCAACTCTAAATGATATGCTATTGAACATATACAACAATGAATTTACTCTCTACCTTCTCTCCTTCGCTCATCATTTTTGGGGGAATGGGTGGTTTTTTTCTATTTTTGTCAGAACAGATATTTAGTATGCTTCCTCTGCCCAGCGTTTTAATCTTAGTTCCACACTGAAATATATTCAAAATATATCATTATACACTTACCAAGTTTTCTCTAGTCTTCCTTGGCTGTGCAAAGCTCACCCTCTATTATATTTGTAGTTCTCATATATATTTGAGTTCTCATATTTTCAAAACCATCTTATATGGCCTTAGCATTAGAACAACTTGTCTATAAAATCTTTGGCTCACAGGGGGCCTCCCTGGTGGCGCAGTGGTTAAGCGCTGCGCTGTGGAGCTGTCGGCAGCGGCGACGCGAGTTCGACACCCCGCCGGGGAGAATCCCACATGGTGCGGCAGACCTCTCCTGCCTCGCCCGCTGCTCCCCTCAGCAGTGTATTTCTGATCTGCCTGTTCTGCTTCCCACTCTGTCTCTGGTGAACCCTCTCGCCGCCCCACACCTCTGGCCTGTGCCCCAGCTTGTATGTATAAATAAAAAATAAATCTTTAAAAATCTTTGGCTCACATTTTCTGTTCTTTTTAAATTTTTTACTCCAAAATTATTCTGTATCATAATTTCACAAACTGATTTCACTCCCTTCTAAATGATTTTTGTCCTTCACACGAAGACCCGAAGATTTTTTGTCTTTATCATTAAAATCTTTAAGTTTTACACACTATGTCTCTAAGGTCACTTTTATCAAATAGATTCCCACATGCAGATTTAGGTTCTTTATATCTATAAGAAGTGTTCTATGCCATTATTTTGCTTTTCTTATCAAAGTACTCCAATTATATGTATGTGAGATCCTCTTTACCTATCTTCTAGAGCTATCACTTTATATGATAGTTTTTCTATTTTATTTACATATTCTTGACTATTACAGTTTCTTTCCTCTACACCTCTTACTATATTTTCCATTGATAATGTTCTCTTTTGGTCATGTTGTAGTTTAGTCTTCATTTCTAAGATAAGTTTGTCTTTTTCTCCTGCTTCTGGAGTTTGCTTAGTTCTCAAATTCCTTTTTTTACACTCTTCTCAATTTCTGTGTTTCTTATTGGAGTGGATTTTTCAATATATGCAAAGGCATATTTAATGATAATGAGTTTAGTTTTCCAACCCTTTCATGACCTTTCCTTCCCTAGGATTTTCGTCAACAAAATGTTTTGATTCTTATTTTCCATCTTCTTCTTGCAGTAGTTTTATGGTTGTTAGCAATTTTTGATTTATTTAAATCATTTGTATTATGCCGGATTAGCAATAAGAAATAATTCTTTTTTTTTTTCCATTTTTTTATTGTAATTTATGTCTTTTACATTTTGTATTCCCCTTGGGCAGCCCACCACCAATTCACCCGTGATCCATCTCCATGGTCCCCTGTATTCTCCTCTCTTCCATTTTGTGCCCTTATCCTCCCCTCCCCCCTCCCCCACTGCTGAGTGTCTCTCTCCCACCCGGCCTCCCTATAGTCCTGTTATAAGTGAAACCATTCGATATTTTTCTTT
>PVIJ01021978.1:0-17255 GCA_004024925.1 Scalopus aquaticus
GAGCTTCCATACGACCCAGCAATCCCACTTTTGGGAATTTACCCAAAGGATACAAAAACACTAATCCGAAAGGATACATGCACCCGTATGTTCATTGCGGCACTGTTCACAATAGCAAAGGTATGGAAGCAACCCAGATGTCCAAAAATAGATGATTGGATCCAGAAGATGTGGTACATATACACAATGGAATACTATTGATTGGATCCAGAAGATGTGGTACATATACACAATGGAATACTATTCAGCATGGAAAGAAGATAAACACATGCAATTTGCAGCGACATGGATGGAATTAGAGGGGATCATACTCAGTGAAATAAGCCAGAAAGAAAAAGAAAAATATCGAATGGTTTCACTGATAACAGGACTATAGGGAGGCCGGGTGGGAGAGAGACAATCAGTGGGGGGGCGGGGAGGAGGGAGGCAGAGGGAGGGAAGGAAAAGGGCACAAAATGGAATAGAAAAGAACACAAGGGACCATGGAGATGGATCACGGTGAATTGGTGGTGGGCTACCCAAGGGGAATACAAAATGTAAAAGACATAAATAACAATAAAAATATATATTTAAAAAAAAAAAAGACAATCAATGCCTTTGAAGTCCCCATGGTGTGGAGAGAGCCAAGCAACCACATAAAAGACTGTTTCTTCTGCTTGTTTCCTCCTCTTTCCAGTGGAATAATGAAGCAAAAGAAGTCAAGAATAGTCTACCCAAACATTCCATCTGAATTGAGATGACCGGTTCAACAGCTTGCTGCAGGGTGATGCGAAAAAAGCATGGAATGTTTTTCGCCTAGTGTCTACAAACTTTCTTGGGAATGTGAGGGTAGAAAACTACAAGGAAATAGTAGAAAACATGCTGATGCAGTATCAGAAACTTGGCTGCAATATGTCTCTAAAGATCCACTTCCTTCATTCCCATCTGGATTTCTTCCCTGAAAACTGTGGTATGGTTAGTGATGAACATGGCGAACATTTTTATCAAGATATCACATCAATGGAACAAAGATACCGGGGAAAATGGTCCACTACAATGCTGGCTGACTACTTCTGGACACTCCCCAGAGATGCTCTTGAACAGCTGTACAAGAGACTAGTGAAGAAATCTAAGAAGTAGTCTATGACTTGATTTTTTGCAGGTATTAACCGTATACCTATTACTACTGGCATGCATTTTGTGATGTAAACATCCATTGATTGCAGATTACAAAAAACTAGAGCCAAAATTAAAATTTGACTGTCATATTCGTGTTGATAACATACAAATTGATAGGAAATGACTAATTTTATTTCAGTAACATGACTTTTGTAAAAATTTGTTGACCAGTGATTGTCATGCATTTCGTGATGTAAACATCAAGTTATTGCAGATTACAAAAAAAAAAACTAGAGCCAAAATTAGAATTTGACTGTCATATTCATGTTGATAACATACAAATTGATAAGAAATGACTAATTTTATTTCAGTGATATGACTTTTGTAAAAATTTGTTGACCAGTGTAATTGATTTCACCAACATGCCTGGATTCCGTGACTGTTTTGTAATGTAGATGAGTTCGGAGTGTAGATGAGTTACAGAGAAGACATCAATTTGTGATGCTCAGGGCTAAAAATAGATTCTCAGCCTAGTCAAAATGTTGCCCTTTAGAATCATTTTCCTTTTTACTCTGCTGTCAGCCAAATTGCTAAGATCGTCATGAATCTGATTATGAAAACAAGATCCTGTGTTTATATGGAAAACTCTCTTTGTTGTGGAAACCAGTGAACCTAGCTTGTTTAAACCTTTGGATTCAGGGCTTCCCTGGTGGCACAAGGGGTTAAGTCTCCGCACTATGATGCTATCTGCAGTCACTGCAGCACAAATTAGATCCCCAGCCAGGAGCCAACACACTTGGCACAGCAGACCTCGCCTGTCTCCCTGATACTTCCCATATCACCAGCACCAGTGGACACTCACTTTCTATCTGGCACTCTGGTCAATTTGGCATACGTGCAATCTGTCCCTGGTGAGGAAGGCAGGATCAAACTGAAAGGAAACTTATGTTAAAGCTCTTTGTCAAGATAAAGAACATGCATTTCTAGCCAGCACCCTCTTGCTCCCCTTGCTAGCAGTGGCTTAACAAAACAGTCCACATGCAGACTTTGCAAATATACCCATACTTAGAGACTCATGAACGAGCTTTTGTTGTAGCGACTATTGCTAGCCTTTTGCAGTATTTCATGTTGTGTAGGTTTGCAAGCAGGGAGTGGGGTGTGCACATAAGTTTGATCTGCACGCTAAACAAGATGTGCACTACCTAGTCCAGCATGTACATGGGCCAGAATTAGATGCTTGGAAGATTAGATGCTAAGGTGCTTACAGCCCTGAATTAAAGGTGATTTAAGATTGAGGGGTATCTTTTTGTTCTCAATATATAAAGGATTCTATTACTAGAATTAATCGTTGGGGTCTTAGTCTCCAAACACTCAGATGACTTCAAATGGTCATAATTAGAAGAATTCTTAATGAGTATGCTACACATAAGATAAAAATCACTGAAATAGATCATATTTATTGGACTGTTACTACATGCATGGGAGAGTATTTTATGTGCATTTTCTCATTTAATTTTCATATGAACTTGGAGGAGTAGAAAAACAGTTAAGTACAAAGCTTCTAGAATTAGGCTGCGTGAGTTCAAATCGTAATTTTGTGACAATTGAACAGTTTACCTCTCTGAGCTTCAATATCTGTATCTGTGAAATGGCCAAAATAATATCTTTGTCATAGAATTAGTTAAAAGATTAAATGACATAAATCAGACAGATAATTTAAGAAAATGGCCCAAGATCACATAGCTACAATTTGAATCACATCCATCTGGGGTCAAAGCCCCTGCTTTTAACTACCATGGTATTAATTTCCATCACAACTAAGTAGATGTTCTAGAACCATTCTGTCTTCTGTATGGATAAGTGGACTCAAGATATTGAATAGGGCACACGATCTACCAGGGACGGGGCCACCAAAGATGGTCCAGATGTCTCTTGTCTACACTTCTGCTTGAAAGGGCACCAACAGGAGCAATTCTCAAAGTGACCATGTATCTTTTTTTGTTGTAATTTCTAAAATGCATCATTTACAAATCACTACCACATACACCATCCCAAATAATCCTAATAACAATATCATACACAAAGCATTATTCACATTAGGTTAGAATTGGGGGAACTGAAACTCAGGTGGGGGAAGTCATTTTCCCAAGAACCTATAGATATTGGGTGGTAATCCAGGAGTCAATTTCCTTTTAATTCCAAAATTCTGTACCCCTTCTCCTCCTCCCACTCACTTTTATCCACATTTAAATTTAAATTCCACATAAATTCAGAAATTATAACTTTAAAGATGGAAAAGAGTTTAATATAGCACCAAGATTTTTATTTCACAGATGAAGAAACTAAGGACCAAAAGGAAATTGACTCATTTACAAAGAGACGTGGGGTGCTATTGCATTAATTACTGGGGAACCATGACCCACAGTGCCAGATCAGAGGCTTCATATTCAAATTAAGAATTTACTCACATGATAACTTTAGGTCCTATACCAAGTTCTACTTCTGCCAGTTATAAAAAGAGAAAATAATTATAAAGCTCTCACTTCACTTCTCTGAGATATCAGTAGATATAATTATTGTCCTTATGTTACATGTATGGACAATTGAGATGCAAAGAGTTGAAGTTACTTGCTCTAGAACAGAGGTTAGAGGTGGTAGAGCTGGTATTCTGAACCAGGTGTTTGGTTCTATGATTCATTCTCCTCTACACCACACGGTGCTCCTTCTTCAGCCTAAAGTTCTCATTGACCAAATGATTTGGGAATATTTCCACTGGTATGTTACCTTGCTATCTGTCCTTCCTCAACTACTCCTAAATTCTGAATTGAGAATCTTAGTCCTGGGAGGTCCTTCACCAAGATATTATATAAAATAATACTCTTATGTCATGGGAATATTTTTAAATCAATTAGCTTGATATGCTGGTATACAGATAGGAAAAGTCTGGAGAAACATGCGACAAACTGTCCCCAGGTTATCTCTAAAAGAACATGAGGCACTTACTTAATAATTTCACAAATTTT
Organism: Scalopus aquaticus; assembly: GCA_004024925.1. Classification (NCBI taxonomy): domain Eukaryota; kingdom Metazoa; phylum Chordata; class Mammalia; order Eulipotyphla; family Talpidae; genus Scalopus; species Scalopus aquaticus. Next base: position 4,122 of record PVIJ01021978.1, read on the forward strand.
TGTAAAGCATGGTCTTCTTCGATAGTGGACATGTACCATTTCAATAAGTAGGAAAATTAATATATTTAAAAATATAATTATGTTTAATTTGTTTACACTCATTTTATATAAATTAAACTTTCTTTGATGACAGTTTAGGAGATGACTTTTAATCACCAGCAAAATCCATCAAGTAGTTTCTCTCTGAAGTGACTCACTGGCCTTTTGTATTGATTTGTATTAGATTTTTTAGAGGATCATATTTTCTGTGCCATATTAAGGATCTTCCATTTCAAGTAACCCAAATGCATGGATGACACCTTAGGATACTTGGCTAGGAGAGTAACACAGATTCATAATGATGAAGAGTTGAAAGGCCTCTAGAGGTAATGTAATCTGACCTTCCTTGCCCTGTTGGCCTCTCCCTGCACCGACCTCTTTGGAAAGTTTCCTATGAGACGGAGGTTGGAGACTCATGCGGGAGCATTCTCCATTGAAGTGCAGTTTTACTAAGAGCTTTCCTGTGACATGAGCTGCAGCCTGCCCTGCTGCTGCATCCATCTGTTCATCTCCCTCTGCCCTATGGAGTGATATCGACAGGGCGGTGTGCCCAGCTCTGTGACTCTCTCCACGTGTTAGAACCTGACGAGAGTTACTTATTATTTGGTGATGTAAGTAGAAGTAGACAGAAGGGTGTGTTGAAGAATAAATGGGAAGTGGAAAACATTGCTAAGGAAGTGAATATCCATTAGTTTCACATGATGTTAAAGCACAAAAGGCCTTTCTTTTCCTTTCCAGAGCAAGGAGCAAAGTTAACTGGCTTTAGATGGGGGGTGGGGAGGAAGAGTGGTATTAGGGAGATAACATAACTTCCAAAGAAAAAAAAATACTTATGAGGTAAACTAGGTATAGTCCACACCCAGATATACAAAACAAAACAAAACAAAAACCCTTGGTGGCTTCTACTAATTCTGCTCCCAAGTCCAGATGATGAGGCCTTTCTGAAGGGGACTACCCACTAAGAGACTTTGGTGGTGGTCAAAGGCTCTTAGAGCCTAGTGTTGAACTGCTTTCCAGTGAAGAGGTCACCCAAGTTACCACATATGGCAGTGGGATGTGCCCCCTCTGGGCAGTCAGTTTTTCTAGTTTCCATGATCACAAGCTGTGCAACTCCCCCCAGGCAAGCTTCTGATAATAAGAATGACCAGATGATGAAGCAGAATGAGGGGGAGCTCACATCTATCACAGCAGCTTTCCCTCCAGGTTGACTTGCTCCATTAATCACCATCCTTAGGGCTGAGTTCAGCCAAGGACAAGTTCAGTGCTATCACTGAAAGACCATGTTTCTCCCCTGCAGCCACTGACATGTGGTGGAGACTTTCCTGAGATTCAGGCATTGAGTCTCTCCACTCTAACTGACATTTCTGAGTCTCTCCACTCTGACATTTTCCATACTTGTAAATTTCCAGTGGTTTTACTGGTATTGAAACCCAAAAGCTTCCACAATCATCTTAGCTCAGAGCAGGCTTTCCAAACCATATGGTTCACAATCTCTCCTAAACTCACCAAGCCCACGTTCCCTGGTCACCCTCTTGGGCAGCATATGCTGTTCCAGATTGTTGTTGGGCTCTCCTGGCTACCTAGAGACATGCCAGGGTGGGTCTATCTTGGGTCTGATGGCTCAATTTTCTAACCAGAGTCCAAATATCTGATTTCAAAGTCCTGGAATAGTTTGGAATAGTCTTTCCTTCTAAAAGCATATAATAGCTTGCTCTCAAGACAGAATGTTTTATAGGTATAATTGATAAATGAAAGCATAATTGATAAACAAAAAATATTTAAAACAAGCAATTTTCATTATTTTTTACTTAATATACCCCTGGTTGGGTAATAAACATATTTACCATCTCCAACAGGTTCCTTCTGCCCTTTTGTGTGTGTTTGTGTGTGTGTGTGTGTGTGTGTGTGTGTATGTGTGTGTGTGTGTTTTCTGGTTGACTTTTTTTCCTGTGGTGAGAACACTTACAATTATATCTAACCACTTAACATGTTTTTAAATGTACATTACATTATTATTAATGATAGGTGCAATGTTGTACAGCCCATTTTAAAGTGACTTCTCAAAGAGTAATGCCTTCCTTCTTCCAGAGTCCATATATTGACCCATGAACCCTAGGTGCCTACCATAGGGTTTCTGGAGCATTCAGCTGTCCCCAGACACTCTAATGTTCCTTTCTGGGTGAAGTCATCCTGGAAGAGTGGATTTACCATGACTCTAGAATGGCTCTTGGGAGCAGTGCTTCATCAACTGTAGCCATTACCTCATATTAAATTCCAGCTACAACACTATGTTCGATCTGGCCGTGACCCTCACATTTCAAATTATAGTGGACTTGAATTACGTAATTCTGAGCTACATATTTTCTTCAGACATGAAGTTAGCTCTCCTGACTCATTTAGATCAGGAGCTTTCTTAAGGCTATTTTTCTATTTAGAATGATAGATTTGTGTTGATCTGTGCATATCAGGGAAAATTAATCAGTGTTTGGACATGAGTCAGGAATAAGTCTGCAATGATCAAAAATACTAAAGCTAAATCAATATTTGGTTATTTAACTCTTAATCACATAAGAAAATTTAAGAATTTAAGTAGTTTAAAACACAAAATATATAATTTTCATTTAATTTTGTTACTAAGACAGCAACTCCAGAATTACATGACAAGATTGTTCAGGAGTCCTTAAAGAAATAGATCCATGCACCATTTAGGAGAAAAAAATCAGTTTAAAATCTCATCTCACTCCTCACAACAGTGCAAATTCTACGTAAATTGAAGAGCTAAGTACAAAACTAAAGAACACAGAAAAATAGAGGCAACTATTTCTCAAATCTTTAGAAGAAACCTTTAAACATGGAAACAACATCAAAGACTTACATCTATCTAAAAATGTTAATACATCTAAGTAAAAAATATAATAGCTACAAAAACAAAAAGCACATTGGAGAAAATTATTTGTTATGCCAGAGATAATTATTAATATTTCATATATACATGAAAAAGTTAACATATTTTGATAAGAAAAGCAATAATATGTTAGGACATTTGATAAAGGATAAGAATACTCTTAACTAACAGAAGAGAAAAAAATCAATTATTGATAAAGTTACAGAAAAATGTCCCACCTTGTGTTCATCAATGCAAAAAATTTAAAACTGAGATACTATTTTAATTCCTTTAGTTACTTACTTGTACAGTTGGTGATTCACTCAACCATCCGTTTTTAAAAAGAGCAAGAAATGTGATGAGGATGAGGTCATTAGACATACTGAGTTATACCCTCAGTAGTGTTTCAGCCCCAAAGAGAGAAAAAAGTACAACTCAAATTAAAAAAAAAAAAAGGTTACAAAAAAAATAAAATAAGTGGTAAAATAAGCCTAGGGCAGAAAATTGTTTCAGAACTATTTGATATCATCACTAATACCACTGCTAATAAGCATTTGGTCAAATGGTCTTCTTATATAATAAAAGTGAGAGAAAAATTGTTACCACCTTTTGGGACAAAAATTTGTCAAATTATTTTAAGAACTCTAATTCATGAACTCTAAATTCATACTCTTTTATCCAGTTATTATTTTTCTGGGCATCTAATCAAAAGAAAGACTTTTATGTCCAGGAAAAATATTACAAAGATTTCCCATTATAAGAACAAATGAATGGGAGGAACTTAAATGGTCAAATTATAGAGAAATTACGGTTCCTCAATTTAATGAAATATAATATAGCCATCAGGGATAATTTTCACAAAGAGCGTGATACAGAGCACATATTCAAAACAAGATTGTACATACTGAAGTTAAAACTGTGCAATAAATTAGCTATATCTAAAAATATTCTTGAATGAAAATTTAAGCAGAAGTGGTGTTTGGATATAACAATCATGATGATGCCATTGCTCATAGATAATTTTCATTGTTCATGACTATAAAAAGGTTTTATCTTACTTTCCAATTGGTTTACGGCTTAACATGTGACTTTCACCAGTGGCATGTAAATAGACAGGTATGTGCCCTATCCCAGGGGAAGCTTTCACTGTCACTGCATGATTGAACTCAGCCCCTTTCCCATCAGCTCTGTGCCATAAGAATGGCACATCCCAAATAGGGGTTGCTCTTTTAGTTTGGATCTTGGAGTGAGAAAACATAGGTCACCAAGCAGACACTCTGTGAAGAGACAGAAACATGAATAGATTATCAAAAGTCACAAATGGTTTCACTTATAACAGGACTATAAGGAAACCAAATAGGAGAGAGACATTCAGCGGTGGGGGGGGGGGAGGGTGGAGGTGGAGGGAGGGAAGGAAAAGGGCACAAAATGGAATAGAAAAGAACACAAGGGACCATGGAGATGGATCCCTGGTGAATTGGTGGTGGGCTATCCAAGGGGAATACAAAATGTAAAAGACATAAATAACAATAAAAAATATATAAAAAAAGTCACTGGGATTTTTAGAATTGTTTGCTACACCAGCCACATATAATTAATGCAGAAATGTTGTGTTTATTTTAGAATTCCATATGTTCAGAAATTTTTTAGTAAGCATTTAAATAATTTTCAATTAGCTCTCCCTGAAATTTAAGAACAGCCCTGAAGGTAAAAGAAAATAGTTACTTTCAAACAAGATGGAGGATTATCTCTGTGTATAATGAGAAATTATTATGACTCATCCTGAGGATTGAAAAACAAACCTCATTTAAGTTAAATCACATTTTTTTTTTTGCTCTGAAGTCTAGTTTGCTCTTTAGTTTTCTTACGGAAAATGGGAGGGAAAGCCATTTAGGGTTGAGAATAGGGAACAACTAATGAAAATCCAGATTCAAGAATAATAGCTAGCCTCCTAAAGTGTGTTCTTGCCCACTTTAGCTCATTCTTAGTCTTTCCAATTAAGGTTCTCCTCATTACTTCCAAATAATAAGGATCACATCTCCTGGCATTATGCTAGTGATGAGTGCAGTGGCTTCATCTGTTGGCAGAGATGACAGCAAAGCCTCCTTAATATTTACATGCAGAATAAATCTTTGATAGCAGCAAATAATGCTCAAATGTTCTTTAATATTTTTCTTGTTCCAAAGACAAGAGTAAGAATCTCTTCATAAATTCATTGCTGTCAATAACACATCTAAGATACTAGGTTAGTGATTTTATCTCAGAAAAAATAAACAGGTTTCCTTTAATGATGGATAACCTAAGAGTTATATTTTGGCATTGTGTCTAAGAAAGACAATGAGAAGTGAGCTACTTACTTCCTAGGCAATCATAAAATATAAAGTAACAATTAGTTTATCATATGTTGACATAATAAAATTTGGAATGTATCCTTTTGTTCAACAAAATGTTATTTAGCATCAGATGAATCTCAAGGTCCAGGGATATATGGTGAATGGGAAAGATTTAGCTTCTGGCTTCCCAGACTCTTCAGACAATGCTGTGACTCTAGTTTTCACCTACCATATAGTCCAATGAAAAAGACAATTCAGCAGAGCAAATTAGCTCGACTAAGAGGAAGTCAAAAAGCAAGGCTTCTTAAAAGAAGCCTTGTTCACCTTCAAATAATTCACAGGAGTTTTCCAAGACAGTAGGGAAACAGGAACCCTGTGATGGAGAATAGTTCAGGAACGGTGTATAGCACATTCAAAAATGAAGCAGAACATGTGCATTAAAGAAAATTAGTTTCCGTGTGAGTGAAGAATCCTCAAGAGAGGATGTTGAAGTGGTTGGCTGGGTCTGGCTCACTAAGGGACTTGAAAGTCAGGAGAAGTTTTGTCATAAGAAAAATTTGATGCCAATAAAAGGATTTCAGGTGGAAACACATGATCAAATTTGTGCCTAAGTGAGCTCGTTTCCATTATATGATGGAGAGTGGGCCATTGCAGTAAAGATTTCAGAAAAGAAATTATATATTCAGAAGCAGAGTAAGGGCAGAGAAGATGAAGCAGGAACGAATTCAGGATATATTTAGGTGGTAGAATTGATTGGAATTATTGGAATCACCTAGTTTTCTCCTCTTGCTTTGTCATTACAGGGTAAATGGAAGTCATTAGGTTTTTCCCACCCTTCTGCCATTAGCTCAATGACTGACACCTGTGTCTTATACTCATGCCTGACGGGGCGCCTGGAATACAGTGTGGGTGTGTGTAAATGGGCGCACCTCAGCCTGGAGGCTGAGCATATAAGGGCCGCGGCAGCCAAGGTCAGGAGGTAGTAGAGGACTGTGCAGCGGAGTGCAGTGGAGAGCGGGGAGAGCGTAAGAAGAAAGAGCATATAGGGATTCACAGGGGGGCCCAAGTTGCTATCCCCTGCTGGCTCGTTTCCCCTGAATTGTGGGGATGATGACAAGGGCTCCAAGATTCTCTTTCAAGCTGCCTGAACTAATAATGAACCTACAGGCCTGGGATGGTTGCAGAAGAGGAACTGTAGTGCCAGGAAGACTCAGGGAGCAGGTTTGCTATGGAGCTGTGCAGACAGGTTAAAAGAGGAGTTCTGGAGAACCTTGGTGGCTTTTTAAGGCTTTTAATTATCTGTTGAAGAAAGGTAACCAGGTACAGGGCAGGCAAAGAGGCAGGGACAGGGGAGGCTAGGAGGCTGGCAGGTCTCTTAGTCCCTGGAGAATCTTCACTTTCTCTGGGCTCTCTGGTGTTCTCGGGGTCTCTCTGCTGCACCCTGATTGGTTCTCTGCTCCCTGCCTCTGCTTCTGCCCTTCTGCTGCTGCTTATAAGCTCAGTCTCTAGCCCAGATGTGCCCACTCACGCACGCCCACACCCCACTTCAGGTGCCCACCATCAGGCATACGTGTAGGCCTGCAAAGATCTATCATTGAGGGGAGGGCAGAAAAACCTGGTAACTTTCATTTACCCTACAGTCATCAAGTTGAAATTTGACTTCCTATATATTTTTTACTACTGGTAAAAAAATACCTACACTGGTTTAGCTGACTGCTATACTTAGGAAATTAAATCCTAGTGCCCATCAATAACTCATTTTTCTTTTATTGAGGCAAACTGGCTTACAAGACTGTATAGGCTTCAGGTGTACAGTGTCTCACCTACACAACTGTGTGTATCACGCCATGCCTACTGCTAAATGCCTAGTCACCCTCCACCAACCAGTCAACCCCTCTTGTTCTACAACTTCCTCTTCCCTCTGGTAGACAGAGTCTGGGATTGGTTTTGTTCTTGTATTTTTTTTTTTTTTTTTTTTAGCATTTGTTTCTTTACATTCCACATGTTAAGTGAAATCACAGGGTATCTTTTTCCTCTGACTTATGTCACTAATGCCTTCCAGGTAACACCTGGCCTCTTAGCCCTCAAGTGGTTCAAACTGTCAAATTAGATGTAAGGAAAGACCAACTGGAATAAATTACCCATGCTGAATTAAGCAGATTAAGTTGTTCTCCTCTCCTGCCCTCCCTCTTCCTGGAGGGAGATGCAGCAGAGGGGAAGGCCAAAGGGGCACAAGGAGAGAGCAGAGAGCTAGGAAGAGCCCACGCGGTGGAATCCCTAGAGCAGCCCTGGACTTCCTTGTAGTCTGGTTGACTGAGGAAACTACACCTGGGTGTTTAAATGATTGCTCAGGTTTTCTCTTAACAGCTGAAAACATTCCTATCTGACACAGACAAACGTGGAGATTTCAAAGGAGGTCAAGTGTACAAAGGACTATTTTGACTACAGATGGACCAGAAGCTGAGTGTGATAGAATGAGTGTGGATAATAAAAGGAAGAGAGAAGAGATGTGTGGCAGGAGGAAATTAGGTTAGAAATGAGAGTCCCTCAATACAATAGGTTTGCATGAGGACCTGTGTTGATAATAACAAGCCAATAGAGAATTTTAGGCAGTAAAGTGATATGACCAACATTGCCTATTTAGGAAAATGTACCAGACAGTTGTGTATAATGCTCAGGAAATCATTTAAGAGATGGACATGGTTAAGGAAGAGGATAAACCAAAATAGCAGTAGGGAATGAAATAAGGACAGCCACAAGAGCCCTTCCAGAGTTACATTTCTGGCTCCAGCAGGCTTCCCTACTGTAGCAAACAGTTCAGAAGCAGAGAAATGTGTGTAAAGAGTTAAAAATGTGCATTTGAGTGTTTGGAGCAGGACTGCCAGCATTAAATCAAGCTCCTTCCCCTGGTACCTGTGAGCTTCTGTGAGACCCCCACCTCTCAGAGACACAAGTTCTCATCTATAAAGAGTGCTCAATAATAGAATTATTTTGATTTATTTAACAGACATTTATACTACCATTTATTGTATGTCAGAAGTTTCTGAGGGTTTTACAAATATTACTAAATGTAATCCTCCTAACAAACCTATTAGGCGAGTACTATTATGATCCCTATTTTATAGTAGTGCCTGATTTAAGATTGTGGGAATTCCCTGAAAACAAAACTAGTAAAACACTGAACAAAGTGTCTGCTACAGTGAAAGACCTCAATAAATGCAAGCTTATGCTACTGCCTTTTTTCTATTGAAATTATTATAATGAAATTTTGTTTTTAACTTATTACCCTTTATACATGTACATAGTAAATAGTATTACAGAAACATAACCTTTTAAAAAATTTTTGCCTCATTCTCTCTCACCCCTTTGAGAAGGATGGTGGGGTTTATTGCAATATAAAATTACAGTAAATTTTACTCTTTAAATGATTGATGAGTTTTGATTAATGTGTAGTCTTATCTCCACCATGTATTTTGAACACTTCTATCACCCAATTCTATCACCCCCAAAAGTTTTCTCTTGTTCATTTGCAAGACAAAGTTCTCCCCCATCCCAGCCTGACAACACTGTTTTGATTTCTTTCTCTTTAATTTTGCCTTTTCTGAAATATTATATAACTACAATCACACAGAAACATTATATAACTACAATAACAGTATATAACTACAATCACACATTGCTCTGACTTTTTTTCACTTGGAAGAATGTTTCATGTATCTGTAGTTCATTCTTTCTTTATGTCTGGAAAGGAATCATTTTCAAATATCTTCCCCCATTCTGTGGTTTATTTTACACTCTCCTTAGAATGTCTTTCAAAGAGAAGTAATATTTAATTTTGGTAGTTTGTGCTTTTGGTATCTTAATGCTCTATAAATCTAGGTCACAAAGATTTTCTTCAATATTTTCTTCCAGGTGTTTATGACTTTATGGTTTATAATTAATATGATCATTTTTAAGCTATATTTTGTATATGGCATGAGACAAGGGTTAAAATTCATGTATATGAATTTATATTTATATTCATATGTATATGATATATATATATATATATCTCAGGATTCAGTCCGTTAACATTTTGTTAAGTCCCTTTTATTTTTCCTGTGTTCTATTTTCTGTAATACTTTTCATGAAATATGAATTATTTCTTTTTTGAGCATTTGGTAAAAATCACCAGTGAAGCCATCTGGGCTTATAGTTTTATTTATGGGGAGGTTTTAAAATATTAATCCAATTGTTTTAAAAAGTACAGTCTTATTCAGGTTACCTATAACTTCTTGAGTGAACTTGGTAATTTGTGTCTTTTTAAGAATTTGCCCATCTCATGTAAGTTATCAAATTTATTGACCTGAATTTGTTCATAGTATTTACTTGTAATCCCTTACTAAATATAGAATCTGTGGTGATGGCCCCTCTTTCATTTCTGATAATTCTGATTTCTTCTGCTCCCTGGTCTTCTTAATCAGTCTGACAAAACAAACTAGTTTCTCTTTTTAAATAACCAGCTTTTGATTTTGTTGTTTTCTCTAATATTTTTACTATTTTTTAAATTTTGGTGATGTTTTGCACTAACATTGTCTCCCTTCTTGCTTTTTAAAATTTGTTATTTTCTTTTCAAATATTAAGGTAAATGTTTAATGCATTTGTTGGCCCTGGTTATATCCTGTGTAATGAAGTCTAGTTTGTCTAATATTAATCTAAAGTTGAAATAAATACTTCAACTTTTTTCTTGATTAGTTTTCCATGTTATAGATCTATCCACTTTTACACTTGCAAGTTAAAATTTGGTTTCCCTATAGATAATTATAGTTGAGATCTACATTTTTAATCAATTTGGTCGCATTCATTCAGGCTGTCTAGATTTTATTGTTTAATATGGTTGGATTTAAATCTAGTTTCTTCACAGTTGTTTTTATTAGTCTCATCTATTCTTTGTTCCTCTCTACTATCTTTCCCAAACCAATGCTTAGTTCTTTCTTCATATCACTTATTACTATACCGCACTCTCTCTCTCCTTCCCCCCTCCCCCACTCCCTTTCTCTCCCTCTCTCCTTCTTTCTCTCTCTCCCTCTGTCCTCTCCCTCGCTCCTTCTCTCCCTCCCTCCCTCCCTCTCTCTCTCTCTCTCTCTCTCTCTCTCTCTCTCTCTCTTTTTATCGTGGTTGATGATTTGCTCCATCACTAGAATATAATCTTCATGCGATACGAACCATGTTCAACTTGTCCACTATTGTATATTGACCAGCATGAAGTGTCACAATATTCCAGGCTCAAAATAATCCATGAAGACTCAATAAATAATTGAGTGCCATTGAAAACAGGGTATTAGTGGCGATGTTTAAAATAAACTTGTTAAAGTGTAGAAAGGCACTTTTAAGAAATGTATTATTACTTCGAAATGGAAACTTCTTTTATTATAATGCTGAAATAACAAAGCATTGATGGTATAAGTTTGTTCTCTTTCATGGGTAATACAACAGTGTGTGTGTACCCACGCGTGTGCGCTCATTTGTGTATCCAAGTATATACATACATATTTCACTGTTTCCTAAGCATAGCTGCAAATCCTTCATAAGTTTCTACTTTCCAGTTTAACAATTCAAAACTAGATGATTTAGTGTTGAAAAGTACACTTTCCTACTTCCCCCTCTTTTTCTTTAATCTTCAACCCTCTAAAGTTGCAGTCCACAAAAGACAAGGAATAATTTTATCAAATATATGATGTTGTTTCAAACTGGCTATAATTTAACTTTACTGAGATCCCATTTGTCACTGTTCTTGTAGTTTTTAAGAAACACTAACGTAAATTCAAATGAGCTTTAAAAAAATGTTTTATCAAAGTCATTCAAAACACTATATGGATCTTTTCTTTTCTGTATTTCATCCACCATTACTGGTGATAACCACCAGAATGTTCTTATATAAATCCAAACTCCCTTTCAGTTTGACCACATTCTGCGATTGTATGAAAGATGTTGTCACAGATCATTGTATGACATCATGGCACTTTACCATGACAGCACTTGTGATGATGTGAGCAATGTTTAGCACATTAGCACATAAGTGTTGACCTTTTCCCACCTTGTACTTCATCAAGGCTTTGCTATTGAAACGACTCTCAAAAACGCAGATGTGTATTCAAAATCATGTGATGTTAACTGGAAGCATTTCAAAGGAAAAGGAATTTTACAGAAAAGACCCCAGTGTTTCCACTATTAAAAATAGCAGTAACAGGAATTCTGCCCATTCGATCCACCAATCACCCTCTGGATTTCAGCTTGCATCAAAAAATTACAAAGTAGGTAAAATCTGATAACATAAATTCCTCTGAAAATATTCAACAATTTAGCCATCTCAAGATTTCAACCACTCTTGGCCTCATTTCTGAGAGATGCCTAGAAAATTGGGTTCTAAGTATTATAAGTTTTGCAGATAACAAAGATAAAGCCATTAAGTTGAAGAGAAAACTGTTAGTATAAAATATATCTCCTGTTTTTATATTTCAATTTTTTTTGAAATGTTCTTCCATCCCAAAAGAACTCAATCAAATCTTAATATCTTCTAACCCATAATGTTTACGTGATGAGTTGGGGCAATGTCACTGTTTTCACTAGTAGTATCCAAGTAGCTAAAGTTACCAAAATGGCAAAGTTACTCATTATTTTAGGAGGAAAGGATGTTTGTTTGAATGTTAGATATATTTCAACTGGACCTCATTTAAGCTTGTCATTCCAATGATCTTTGCCTTTGAAAACTATTTTGAGTATCAAAAATTCAAATATCTGGGAATAAATCTAATAAAAGACATAAAGGACTTATACAAAGAAAACTACAAAACTCTGTTGAAAGAAATAGAAGAAGGCACAAGAAGATGGAAAGGCATCCCCTGCTCATGGATTGGAAGGATTAACATTATGAAAATGGCAATCCTACCAAAAGCAATTTACAGATTCAATGCTATTCCAATAAAAATCTCAATGACATTCTTCAAAGAAATAGATCGACTACTGATGAAATTCATATGGAACCATAAAAAAACCTCGCATAGCTAAAGCCCTCTTAACTAAAAAGAAAGAAAATGGAGGAATTTCAGTCCCTGGTTTCAAACTGTATTACAAAGCCATAATAATTAAAAAAGCATGGTACAGGAACAAAAACAGACAGAAAGACCAATGGAACCGAATAGAATACCCAGAATTAAAGCCACATATCTACGAACAACTAATCTTTGACAAAGGAGCAAAGAAAATGCAGTGGAACAAGGACAGTCTATTCAACAAATGGTGCTGGGAAAACTGGACAGCCACATGCAAAAAAAATGAAGCTAGACTACTACCTCACACCCTGCACAAAAGTCAACTCAAAATGGATAAAAGACCTGGATGTAAGACCTGAAACCATAAAATGTATAGAAGAAAATATAGGCAAAACTCTACATGACATACATCTCAGCAAAATCTTGAAAGACATATCCCTCAAAGCGAAGGAAGTGAAAGACAAGATAAACAGATGGGATTACATCAAAATAAAAAGCTTCTGTACAGTAAAAGAGTCATTAGCCAAAACTAACAGACACCCTACCAACTGGGAAAAGATCTTTGCACACAATACATCTGATAAAGGACTGATAACAAAAATTTACTCACACAACTCAACAAAAACAAAGCCAATAACCCAATCAAAGAATGGGCAGAAGAGCTCAAAAGGAACTTCTCCAAAGAAGAAAAGCAAATGGCCAACAGATACATGAAAAAATGCTCAACATCACTTATAATCAAGGAAATGCAAATCAAAACCACTATGAGATACCACCTCACACCTGTGAGGATGGCACACATTAAAAATACAGGCAACAACAAATGCTGGAAAGGATGTGGAGAAAA
>PVIJ01021979.1:0-17240 GCA_004024925.1 Scalopus aquaticus
TCTTTCTTTACGCGCTTGGTCTCCTGCCCCTTTCGCCCCCTTGGTTCTTTCAGGAGGTGCCCCCTCGAGCCTCACTAAATAACCTGACCTGCTGGCCGGGTCAGGATAGGGAGATGGGGGAGATGTTCCTGGGCCATCAGTCTGCTTACAACCCAGGAGAGCCATTTAGTCCTCCAGGAAATATCGGTTGAGCTTCCACTATAGGTTATGGACTGTTTTTTGTCCTGGGGATAGAACGAAGATGAGAGACAAAAGTCTTTGCTTTCCTGAAGCTTCTATTCTAGTGGAAAACTTACAGTAAGTGGGCAGATGCATGGCCGTGCTTATGGCAGACAGTGATACGTCAACTCAAGACATGGGCATAGTGGTTATAGAAACCGTCAAAGGAGGAACTTTGAGAACTCAGAGGACAGAGAGTACTTCCAGATGAGACAGGAAGCCTTCAAGGGTAGGTGACACGTAGGTGAGTCTCACAGGTTTTCCACATGTGGAAGTGGAGAGAGGACAGACAGGCGGGAACGTGTGGCAGAGGCTTTCGAGGAGGAAAGCACTGGGTGGTCAGGCCTGCTGAGAGTGCCCAGTGGGCCGTCTGTCACCCCCTCACCCTTCCAGATCTGCTCCCTCTCTTTCCACTGCCCTTGCCCTGGGGGCTGATCTTTCTGGAGTGGCGGCCAGGTGCCTTGCTCTCTGGCCTTTGGTGCTCTGGATGCAGCCAGTGGCAGCTTTGACAGGAGACTGGAAGGGAGAGGGGCTGGGAACTGGGTGGAGGCTTCCAGCCACAACCCACGACTGGCGTTAGGTGTCTGCCCACCGCCTGGAGTCCCTTCCCTGATCACCCGGGTTAGGCGGGGTTAGCAGTAGATGGGGACCAACCAGCAGTCGACAGTGTTACGTTCCAGCCCCACTTGCGTGACCCTAAAAGACAGTAACAAGAAATTGCTGCCATGGACAGGACTTAGGTAGCTCATGCCTGTCCTTCATGGACGGTGCTTTTGACGGGCGGCTTGTGTCTCTACTTCTAACTGGACATTGCAACAGGGAAAAGTCAAGGATTTTACACTCGAACAGATTTTCTCGTAGTGACGTAGCAGTTCATACTTTTCTTCTCAAAATGCCCTGAAAGGTGAGCGGTGGAAGTGACTCTGAGCAGCGTCTTGACTATAAATCTGAACTGGAGTGGGGTCTGCAAGCCATTATCAGATTCCAGGTCTAGCTGCCTTCGGTAGAAATGTGTGTTTTTACTGTCAGTGGACAGTTTACATTTACCTAGTATGCCTCATATTAAAAGGGAATTATACAGTGAATACTTGATGTGAAAAGAACTAGTTAAATATTTCAGTGGCAATGGATTCCATGGTAATAAGGAAATTAGGCTTAATTTTAAATGGTGGAAAGGTTTTTAATGTTATTACTATTAAGCATGAATTATACACATTCAGCCACCTTTTGCAGACGAATTCCAAAGCGCAAGTCATTTTTATGCAGGTGGAAAGAAACTGTCCTTGCACAATAGGGAGCTTGATGTTGTCTTCTTAACTGGGGTGAGTAGCACACTTTTCCAAAAGAATAGGATGTGATGGTCGATTGGAAACTTTTAGAGTTACAGACTTTTAGCTCTACCTCTTGCAATAAGAACATTTATATAAATGGGACCCCAGATGAAGGGGTGGTGGGGTACTTAATGGCCTTAATTGACTCCAGACACAGGGGCCATGATTTGTAAGCAAACAGTGACAAGAGGAAGTTAAATCAAAATTAAATTAAGGGAAGGAAAGAAAAAAGATATCAAAGAGAGGTGATGAAGTTTTTCAAAGTTGCTAAATACCTATCTTTATTTGAAAAGATAAAACCTGGAAATATTTCAGCCAAAAAGACCTGACTTCGCTCTTTAAAACGTTTTTTTCCCCATGCCCATTACTTGGTGCAGCAGTCGCAGCGGCCGTGTTCTCGCCTGCAGACCAGCGGCGGCAGGACACACCGTTGGCGCTGGCCGTGGGCGGGCTGGTTTTCTGCTTACACCCTGACACTTTGTTGCCACTTTGTAGGTGTCTCGGTGGTCTCTTTCCTGGACTCTGCCCTCCGGTTCATTCTCAGGCCCGAGTGGACAGGGACCCTGCTCCGTTCCCCTTGACGGCCCAGAGTCCACCACGTGTTGGGAAATAAATCGGGAATAAAACATGCCCGGCGCCGCTTCTCTCTCTCCCCCACCCCGCTGTGGCCCTGTGGGTTCGGGCCCTCCCAGCCCAGGCCACTCTCCCGATATCCCTCCTCACAGAAGCCTCGCCGCTGCCCGCCCCCACCCCGTGAGTGCCTGGCAATGGTGCGCCAAGGTCTCTGTGAAGCTGGCCCTACCCGCCTTTCCAGCGCTGCACCCCACATGTCTCACATCCACCCACGCGCCTTCGCCCCCCTCTCACAGCCCTGCTGCTGGCTGGCGGCCTCCTTCAGCTCCTGCTGTGTCTCTGTCCCCCCAGCTCGCCCTCCTTCCCTTGCTCTGCTTCTCCCCATCTGCAAGGCCTGTTGGTCTCCTGAATTCAAAGCATGTGCGTCCGTGTCACTCCTCCAGCTGTTGGTGCGGTGGCTTTGTGGCTGCATTGTTGCTGCTACTGTTTCCTCTGGGCTGGGAAGGCAGAGGACTCCCAGGTGAGCTGCTCTGTGCCCCCCACCGCGGCCTGTTGGGCATGGTGTCTCGGGGCCCAGCTCCCGGAGGCCGTGGTGCGGGCCAGGCAAGCCGATGAATAGAGGACATTCTCCATTACGAGCTCACTAGTTTGACCCCAAACCAAAAGAGTCGCATAGGTGATTTTCCATCTTGTAAAAGCCATAAAAATCATTTTTCACTGAGCTTTTTTCATCAACACCTCTCCCTCCAGCACGGCTCCCTCTTGCCTGCCTTCCGCTTCATTCTGAAATGTAAATCAATTTCCTCTAATTCTTTTCCCTGTGAAATTGGAGAACAGCTGTTTAGTCACCTCCTTATAAATAACCCTTCAACAAGTTAGATTGCCTCTAGGACTTGCTTTCCCCAGATTCAATTATCCCAGAGCCTTTTCTTTTTCTCATAAAGGCCTTTTCAAAAAGAGGCATTCGTTATTTTTTATTTCTTTTTCTAGTCTTTATAAAACTTCATTCTTTTCGTAAATGAACCCTGGGCTACCCCTGTAAGGGCCTGATTAGCGCTGTCTGCGCAGACGGCATCTTGACGCCCCCTCTCATTTGGGTTTTGGAGTCTCCTGTTGATTTTTTTTCCCGTCATCTGTCAGACTTAGCTTGAGGTCCTCACTCCCTCCTTGTTTTTTTCCCTCCTTTTTTGTACATTTAAAGAATATATGCCTTGGTTTTCTCCCCATAAGCACTAACAGGCTGTATTCAGAGTCCTATGGTTACACATTATAGAGAACTCAGTGCAAATCAGCATTAAGTAAATGCTAACTGCCTTTATGCTTAACTGAGCAGAGATTTCTTGACCTGTACCACTGCGTTGCCTAGTGGTTCCACTTCCCCTGTCCGTGACTGGACCAAGAAATGTCACCAAAGGCCTGGTGTCCTCACTCCTGCTCTCCTGTTTTCTGTGGCCTGCCCTTCGTGGGCCTCGCCGCTCCCTGAGGCACCTCCGTGCTCTTGCTTCGCAATGCTCAGGCCTTGCGAGCTAGCAGATGGCGCTTCGCATACTCCCCAGCCAGGACAGGGAGAGCCGCCATAGCCCCGAGCAGAACTGTGTGGTCAGGTGTCCTCGCTGACTCAGTCATGTCACATGCTTCTCTTGTCTCCAGAGAGACCATCAGCCCCCTTCAGTGTCACAGTGGCTTCCAGAAAACTGCCGCTTTGAGTGACGTGGCCTGCAAGGGAGCCAAGGCGCGACGGTGTCATCTGGAGGACACCGAAGGGAGCGGTGTCCCGCTTGGGCTGGCCCCATGGCCTGGGCTGCTGACGACGCGCCTCTGCGGCTGGAGCGGTGTCGCCTTCACCCAGCACGCGGACTGAGAACAGGGGAAGGATGATTTCCAAAGCATTTGGGGCGCGGCTCCCCAGAGGAGGAGGAGGAGAGCAGGGGTGCGCTCCGCCGCAGCAGCCACTGATACGGCTTGACAGGGGTGTTTGGAGAAGGGACTCTTTGTTCCATGCTACTCACTGAGCATCGGTGTGGGCCAGGCCTGCGTGCAGCTAGGTGTGGACGCGCAGACGTGAGCGAGAGCCTCCCTGAGCAGGAGAAACGCGTCATCATGTTGAAAAGACAGCCGTCTAGGCGAGTGGCTGTAGCACGCTGTGGTCAGTGCTGTTACGAGTCTGACGCTGGTGGGGGAGGCCGGACCGGAGTGGGGAGTTGAGCCGGGCCTGGACGTGTCCCCGGGATTCCCTAGAATGGCAGGGAGAGGGCCTCGGCTCTGGGAACCCTCAGAAGTTTTCAGCAGGGGACTGGCGGTCAGGGTTGAGGAGCCCCTGTCTGCTGGCCGTTGGGCCTTCGGCTGCGTGAGAAAGCCCGGCGCGTGCAGGAGGAAGGCCGGGGCCGTGTGGCCGAGGCCTGAGCCGCCCAGCGACCGTGGCACAGAGGACAGATGCGTGTTTGACAGGTTTGGGGCTTGTTGGATGTTGGAGGTGAAAAAATGGCTTTAGATGGCTGCAGACCTCAAAGTTTCTGTGACGGGAGCCAAGGTGAGTGGCCAGGATGACTTCGGTTTTGTAGTTACTTGAGGTGCCTGCTGAACACCCCGCGAACCCACATTTATTAGGCAGTTGTAAATATGGAAATGGCCCTCAGGAGAGGTTTCGGAGCCAGAAACTAGATGGGGGAGACCTCAGCGTACCTCTGGGTGGAGGCTGCAGCCTTAAGGAAGGAGTGAGATTGCCCAGGGGAGTTCATGCCCATGGAGGGGGCCGCCAGCAGACAGCTGGGCTCCCCCGTCGCTGCTCGCCCTGCTTGGGGAAGGTGTGCCCGGCGTGGTGTGGGTGTGGTGCTGAGGGCGCGGGCTCTGGCCTCTGCTGCCTGCTGCTGGGTGACTTGCGGGCAGACGACTTAGCTTCATTTCCCGAGCTGTGGACTGGAATAAAGTGGCACCTAATTTTGAAGGGTTAAATGAGTAAAACAGTTTGAAGGCTGGGCACACAGGTGGCCCCGGAAAGCGTTAGATAAGCAGCCGCCCGGACACCAGATAAGGTGTGGCCGCGGCTGGAAGCCCCTCTCCCCTGGGCCGCAGTCTAAACGCCAGCGCCGGGGCCGGGGACGCCATTCACCCCCTGAAAACCTGGGCGATTCTCCTGCAGTAGAACAAGTATCTGACTTGAAAACTTTCCAGATGATTTATTGGGTCCTTTTTTCCTACTGGCTGTTATTTTACCTCTGACTTTGATGCAGTTTGCTTTGTTTCTTCCACACCTCACCTGTTTGGAAGTTGTTCTTAATACCTCATGGCATACAGCTTCCACGTCTTCTTTTTTAAAAGAGTTTACTTCCCCAGAATCACCCCGATAGTTCTGGAATGCTCTGTTTGTTGCTGCCCCGCATTTTGGTCAGGTTTCTGGCCCATTCCTGTTGATGAGGCGCCTTTTCTCACCTTCTGTAGGACTTGGCATAGTTTCAGCTCCGTCCTCCCCGGTCGGAGGGTGAACTTGCTGTCTTTCCTTCCTCCTCTTCCACTGTCCCAAGTAAATGTCTTGAACCACTGATTACATCTCCGTGCCCGCAGTAACACAAGAGGCACAGAGCTTAAATCTGATTTAAAGGCCTGTGTACAGAGCCTGTTACTCCATTAAAGCTTTCGCGACTCCAGACTCAAACAGAACAGTATTTGGGGTGTGAATGTTGCCGAACCTCTAACACTCGTGAGCCAGGCTTCGTGGGTGTTCATTTCTAAATGAGTTGGGTGGGTCACTTATTTATTATGAACACAAACACTGATGCTAACAACTGACATGTGAAAGGAAAACAGGCGATAGTGATGAAAACCATTTAATGATTAGTGAGGAAACAAATATTGTTTAATGAAAATAAAAACCATGTCTAAAGGGCCTAATGCTGACTTTTGGAAATAGAACCGTGTTGCGGTCTGGTGTGTTCCCTCTGTCCTGTACAGTAGATATTGTTTAAAATTGCTTGGGAACTGGAGCCTGCAGTTGTGAGCCTGGAATGTCCTGCAGATAATTAAGTTGTGGTCAGGCTTTGGAAAAATAAAAAGTTCTCGAACTATGATTTTATAAACATGCTACAATAACATTTCTTTATATTTAACAGTTTCTTATAGAAAGCTGATACTCTCATGAGGCATTGATTAAAGGTAAAACATCAAGAAAGAAAAAATATTGAATTAAAACTTCACTTAGGATGTTGACAGTTGGCTTGTAATATTAAACAGATGTGTATGTTCCTGGGGATATTCTTCTTTCTGAACTGAATTGCTAAGATGTATTTTTTTTTTAATGACAACTACAAATTTTTGATCAGTTAATAATTTTAAATGCCCTTTCTACAATCTTCTGTATTCTAACTTCATCTGTAGTTTAAGTTCTCTCAATGATACAATGATTGGTTAAACCTTTGCTGCCTCTTCTAGAGTCTTTCATTTTCTTTCTTCCTTCCCTCCCCTCCCCCTTAGAGCTTTACTGGGCGCTTCTGATTTCATGATGCTTTCTTGGAGATTGATTCCTTGAAATAATTTTGGGATCACTGGGTGGAATTCTACTCTTTCAGATTTATGTCTACAGTTTACTTGCATATAAGTTTCACATTGGCATTTGAGTGCACACGCTGACCTGCATTGTGCTGTTGTGTTTGTGTGGTCAGTTGTAAAGGCTTCACATCTGTGCAGCCAGCCCTGCAGATCGGCCTGTCCCCCCGCGCTGTGGGGCCGGAGAAATATCAGAGAGGGGGACCTAAAGGGAACCAGGTGGTGGGGCAAAAAGAGATTGAGTAAAGTCTTTTTCATTCTAAGGATTTTGCCATATTAGGCAAATAACAGAGTCCAGTAAGGGCTGTGGGTGAGGTTGGGTGGTGTGGAGGGTGGGGTGAGGTGGGTGGGGAGACTTCGGTACATAGAGGAGGAGTCGGGTCAGATTTTGAAGAATGAAGTGAAGCTATTTTGCATCTTCAAAGATTCTTCAAATCTGTGTGTAAGGCTGGATAAGTTCTCCACTGCTGTGTGTAGGCTGGTGACAGCCTTTAATTCTGAAGATATGGACACCGTGTGTTTTCTGAGAGCTGTGTTTCCCTGGGCAGGAGACTTTGACTAACCTGGAAGAACGGTTTAGTTGGTTTGGATAGATTTATTTATCTTGGAACGATGTGTTGTTTGCACAGTCTTCTTTTTGGAATCAGTGTTTTCTCTCTGCAGAGTCCACTTGGGAAGCTCTGATTTGGGGCCTGAGTGGATGGGAGATATTTCCAGTAAACACAAACAAAGGCCCGCTTAAGCTGTCCTTACAAATGTAACAACATCGTTACTTAACCTTAAGAAGAGTGAATTCATTTTAAATAACACTATTGAAATATGATTATTTGTTCTTTATTGCTAATAATATTCCTTTAACTGTCCTGTTTCTTGAAGTTTGATTTAGAAGCAAAACAATATTTTTCATTTCACAATTTTTATATGAAAAGACTTGCCAAATATACATTTCGGGAGGTCAAGTTATGTTCTTTAGTTCACTGTTTTACAGTTGTTATTTTTGTGTATTTTGTGTGGGAGTGGAAGGAAGGAGAGTAAATTTCTGTGTACGGTGTCTTAGCAGATTTAATCTCACCACTACCCTATTCTAGAAATTTGAGATGCTAGTTAATGAAACCTTTTTTGGAATGAGTTGGAAACTTAAGGCAATGTGTAAAAATGCTGTGTAAGTTCAGCATAATTTGGTCCTCTAGAAAGAACCATTCATTTTAGCGTACCATTCTGAAAAGCAGTAAAACAAATCTGGTAAGGTCATGTCAGCCCGCTTGGGGACTTTGTTTCATTCCAGTTCTCTTCCAATGTCTTGCTCTAAGGAGTGTTGTAAATGTTTTAAATAGTTCTCTCTAACCAGAATTAATAATAACAGATTTAAGTAGAAAATGCTGTTTCATTTTACCACATTACTGCATCAGAAGATAACTCTGTAAATGATATTCTTTCATAGATATTTTGGCTTGGCTCACCGATCCTAATTTCAGTATTATGCCTGACTTAGCAATAAGCTGCTGCGATCAGCTGCAGTGAATTGTATTAGGCAGGCTTTATTTTCTGTGTCAGTGTGGGACTGCCGTTCCTTCCACCCTCAAGTTGGAAGAGCATGGTTTTAGTATTGTTTTTCGGTGTTATTGTTTAATAATTCCACCATGGGGAAAAGGAAAGTGGAAAGTTTTTCAGAGCAGATGGTTAAAGAATTACACCACTTGAACTTCATCTTTTAGAGTCTCCTTTGTGCGCCCCTTCTTCTCTGAGCGCTGCCAGACCCTCTCAGCTGTTCACAGAAGAATGACGGGTGCACGGAAGGGAGCACCTTGCTTGTTTTCACAGCAGGCTGGTTCTGTTAACCTTTGAGTTACTGATTTGGGATGGAAGACACTTATTGGTCCCTAGTGGTCTGAAATGGGAAATGCATCTCCGGAAAGTGTCCTTAGACCTTTCCATAAAACTTAACCTTTGATTAGAAGCAAAAACGTCAGTGATTTTAGGAAGGCTGTGATGGGCTTATTTAGTGTTTTTTGAGCTACCGTTGGAATTACTTATTTTTTAAAATCTCTTATTGACAACAGATCAACTACATGTAAACGGTCGGGTAATAGATTAGCACCTGTATTTCAAGCCATGGAGAAAAATTCTGTTAATGCGTGTGTAAGTGCTGAGTTGATTGACAAAAATATGTCAGAAGGAGGAAATCTTTGTCATTTCTTTGTTAGCTTATCATGCTTAATTTTCATGAAAATAATGTGTTTGTTACTGTGGTCACACCGTGATTTAGCATTGGCTTATGTATGATATTTTATTGTCCCTGTCCTGGAAAATTATAGCAGTTTTTATGAGGAGTGGTTTGTGGGTTCACACAACCCACTTGGAGTGCCATTTACTATAATTCTCTTCTAAAAGGACCATAAAACATCATGTAAATTGTTTAAAAAGGGAGAGACCTTTTTAAAGAAAGGCTTAAGAAGAAACCTTTCCAGGCTTTCTTTTGTTTCTTATAGCCAGTTTCGTGATTTTTAAGCCCACAATTTATTTAAAGCCTTACTGTTAAAAAATAACATGCATGTGTATTTGAGTAAAGATGGTTGTGAATTAGAGCTAGGCTAAAACTGGGTGTTGATGCAGAATAATTGATAAAAAATTCATTATATTATAATCTTTTAAAACATGTTTCTGTGATTTTGGAGATGCAATTAAGGCAAAACGGAAGGGGAGAGGAAGGGAGGAGGGAAGGGAAAAAGGAAGAACAGAATTAATTTATAGCCTGTATCTCTTTAAAGAAACCCTTAAATTCTCTTACGTAGTTATTGTGTTTTTATAATCAACATAAAGGCACAGGTTTTGGTTACTAGTCTTGGGAAACACATTTAAATTCACAGCCTGATTTACCGAAAGAAACTTCCCTCCTTGGCAGTTTTATTATTTTGGTTGACTGCTCCCCTCAGCCTAGATACACCCTCGTCAGAAAGTGCAGAATGGCGCAGTGACCAGGCCCAGGTTCTGCCATGGTTTTCTGCCCAAAGGCCTTGCTCTGATTTTATCTTGGTGGTGTGTATGCTCTGTGTGGAGAGCTAGGACGGAAATGGTTCATAATTTTCTATAGCGTCTGCTTCGCCCTCTGAACTTCTAGTCTGGGCTAGTCACTTAACATGGGCTTGTCTTATGCTTAGCAAACTGCTATAAGAAAATCTACATATATGTGAAATACAAAATAGAAGCAGCTGCTCATTTTGCATAAAGATATAATGAATATTTGATAAATTTAATTTAAAAACCTACTTCCTCAGTCATGTGAGCTTATTATATTCACAGCACATTTTTATGAGAACACTTATAAATGAAATGATAGCTGAGTTCATGTAGACACTGATAGAAACATTGTCTCTGCAGAAGTTTTCTGTTTGTATTAGTGTGTTTTTAAAAACACAAGATTATCTGTGTAGTTTAGAAACTCCTTGATTTTGTTAAAAGGAGGTTATGTGTAGATCACATTTATGCATTTTGTAGAGTATCAGTAAAATTGCTAAATTTTCTTGAACATGACTCTCTTATCTAAGTTTAAATATTTCTACTTGTGTAATTTCATAAACTATATCAACTTAAGTTTTACTATGTGACTATAAATTCCTCTTGTCCTTGCATGTTAAAAAAACAAACACGCACATACAACCAAAGCCTTAAGACATATAAAAAGTTTTTAGACTTCTTTGTTCTACATTCTCTTTATTTTTCTGGCATTGGGGTATTTCTAGTCTACCAGACTCTTAGAACAGCTAAGTGAAGTGTATTTGGGGAATAGAATATAAAGCTGTAACTGGAAAAGCTATTCAGAAATATCAAGTCTGATGTCGTACTGTGGCTTTGTGAAAGGTGGGAATGAAATGAAGAAGTACTGAGTCTCTCTGTGGGTCCAGAACGGCCCTTGGGAGTCTACAGCTCATTTCTTGATCTTATTTGATGGAGCTGGGCTCCTTTACTAAGTCTTTAGCCTGAGAATCCATTCTCCTGTTGTTAAGTTCAGCTAGCAAAGACTTTTTGTGGCATTTTAGTTGAAGCTCTTGAGTATGCCACACATTTTCACAATTAAAAGTTTTGTGTCTAGCTCTAGTGAATGAATTGTTGTAATATGACATGAATAGAAATAGGATAGGCACTGTCCTGAAGGGAACAAATAGCTAATTCTCCAAGTGAGATATTTATTTTCCTGTGAATTTATATGGTGCTGTGTAACTACATCATTATTATTGTAAGTGATATAGAATGCTGTATTTAGTGTTTTCTTAGATTAGAACATAGTTTTTCTTTCTGTGTGTTAGTACAGACAACATAATTCCTAGCCACTTTCAGTTATTGAAGAAAAATAGAATTTTAGTTAAGTATGTGTTAGTGTGTTTTCTAAGGCATTCTGTTGCAAAAAATATAAATGTACTTTGCTGACAACTTTTGTCCAAAATGTGGATGTTTCCTCATTTCTGTTTATCACTTGGGTTGGTGAGAAATATTTTTCATGTATCTTGGGTGGCACTAAATTGTTTATTACTGAGTAGCTAAATTTTTTTCTTCATGTAAGTCTCTACCAGTAGGACCAATTCCTGTCAGAAAGGGGGCACAATTTTTCAGTTTTTCCCCCCAAAATTGCAACTTCAGAAAATATGTAAGAGATGTAGCAATTAACCTACATGCACATTTATAATACTAGAAAATGGGCAGCTAGTTACATTCAAAGACAGGATCTGATGGGCCCAAATTGCTTAAAACATCACAGTTATTGAAGATATACCCCAGGGAATTTGAGAAACCAGTTAACAGATGAAAGTACATTTTGAAAAGTCTGACCTTACAGGCAATCATAAAATGAATCAAAACAGTGCTTTTTTCCCCCTGAAATGTACAGAGCCCATCTGTGTCTAATCCAGTAATTATAGACTGTGTTCAATTACCTTTTCAAACTTGGAGCAGACTGGAGACTAGGCAGTGAACAAACATAGGGTTTTGTCTAGACCTCAATTGACCACAGTCTAAAACTCGAATTTATATCTAATTTTATTTTTTGTTTGGTTTGATAGTTCTTAAAGGATTCATTTTTGCTACATGGTGTTTTACCTTCTTAGATTTTAGATACTGCCTTTTCTCATCACACGAGCTTTTCTATCAGTGATAGCTTGAGTTCTAATCAGATGTTTGTTTTCTGAATACTTTTGTCTGTAAATCAATAATTTGCACTGGAGAAAAGACTGCACTCGTGGGGGGAGGGGACTATACCCATGAGTGGTATTTTTAAAAGTAGCCTTTAAAATGTCGCTGCTGACTCTGACTCTTATTTATGGGCTAGGAAGAAATAATTTATTTTCTTCTTAAACTTAGAAAATGATAGTTAGGGTAATTTTCAGTTGCTTTGTACTTTTAATAAGATGCTTGAAAAATATACATAGGTTGCTAAAACAAATCTATCATTGTCTCCTTTATAAAATATGTCCTATAGGGTTTTTTTTCTTTATACATTTTTATTGCATTTGCTCATCCGGCTCATGCCACCGTAAGACATGAGGTAGAGTATTAAAAATCTACTTCAAACCGTTTCTCCTAATAGAGTCAATTTATGATCTGTTGAATCTTTTGAGTGTGAATTAACTTGGCCTGCTTTGCTAGCTCAAAGTATTTAAATTTTATTTAGGAACCTACGCAAGTCAAATTTTTTCTTAAAACACACAGTAAATTAAAGATGGTCAGAGTGTGTTTAGAACGCTTGTACATTAGTTAAATCTCCCTCCACCCCATTATTTAGTTGTTCCAATTAGCACTGGAAACAAATGTTTGAGGTGCTTACTGGATGGAGTCATTGCGTACTAGACCTTGAACTTTCCTAGGAACGTGACCGTTCTCAGTATGCTGTGTTATTTTGAAAGGTATTCATTTAGGTCTTACCATCCATCCTTGGCCCACTTGACGGATTCTGTCATGAGAGAGAGAAGTAGGTTTATTTGGGTGCATGAATGTACGGTGTGAGCGTTAAGTGGAGAAAATGAAACCTAAAGAGGAATACAAATACCAGTGCCTAATTTCCGTGACCCCTTTGTTCAGGAGCACTGGGACAGTAGGGTCTCTTCAGGCCCCAGGCTTCCACCGGACCTTCACAAACAAGGGGCCAGGTTAGTCTTCCTGAGTATTTGGAGCCCTTTGGGTCCTCTCGTTCGTCCCCTTATCTAATCCACTTGACATGTTCTTGATTCTTTTCCCACCCACTTTCTTAGCCCAGCTTCCCCCCCCCAGCTCCTGCTTTCGTGACGTAACACGTGGACCCCTGTCCACTACATACAGATGTCGTTTGGATCTTTATATCTGTGAATGGACCTGTTTATGCTGGTCCTGGACTGTAAGCTCTTTGCCTCGAAGGCAGATGTGTGTCGAGCACCAAGCACCAAGCCTGGCTGCACCGGCCTCGGCCTGCTGCCTGAGGGTGCTCTCGGTCTGTCTGCGGGCTCTGCCCGCCTGATTCGCCTCCCATTCGCCCAGCTCAGCTGCCATGTCCACACTCTTCTCTCGGATCGTCGAAGCCCTTCTTAGCCTGGAGTTCGTCTTTCTCTTCCTTCCTTCCTTCCTTCCTTCCCTAGATCGCAGCCCCTCGCCAGGACTCGCCGTGCTGGTGCCTGTCCTTCCTGCCCGCCACCCTGCTCCTTTTGGCCAGCTCACTACTAGCTTTTAAAAACGATCCACTCAGAAACCTTATTGCTCCAAGCTACCCCTTTTTAATGTACTTGCCCAGTATTTGCACTTAAGTGACAGTCTTGGAGAAGTTCCCATTTTTCTGGGGAGAGGGCATTGTTCTCCGATCTGTTGTTACAGACCAGAGCTGTAGCTGCGTTGCTGCGGGGCTCACCCGAGGCCTCCGTATATGAAGAGTCTAGTATTTCTTTCAAGCGCTCCAGTTTGCCAGTCATTCCTCTCGGTTCTCGTCATCCCTTTAGGAAGGCTCCCATTTCAGAGACATGAGCTTCACAGAACCCAAGCTGAGCTGACTGAATTGTGAACCCCCGAGTGACAGCACAGGAATTCAGAGCAGGTTTGCCACTTTAAGCCCTCTGTTCTTTCTGCTTTGTCATGACTCTGTAAAGATTCCGTAAGGCTTGTATTTGCATACATTCTGACGCGCAGGAAATGGAGCTGCTTTGTTCCCTGGTTGACTTGGTGGGGCCAGTAGTTAGAGTTGCTGTCTCCCTGTTGGGCCGCACGCAGCTGTCACCACTGTCTTCCCCACTTTTGCCTCTTGAGGGTTCTGGCCACGTCCTGTTCAGTTTCCAGCCTGTAGCGTGTGGGCATAGTAGAAAGGCAGGAAACATTTGTTGAATGATTAGAATGAGTCAAGTGAAAAAAATAAAAATGTAATCAAAGTGTAAGTCCTTACTTGGCATTATTAATATGCCCTTATTTTTTCCAGCGCATTCCACTAGGCCCCAGGAAAGTAGTCGGGAGGAAAAGAAAGTTTGCCTTTGTTGCAGTGTGGTGAAGAGCAGGGCCTCTGGGAGCCAGTGTGCCTGGCGCTCAGCCCCACCTGAGCAGCCCAGTCGGTGGGCTGGGCATCAGTGTCCCCCCAAGATGAGGCCCATCAGCGGCCCCCCTCAGGGCATCGTCAGTGCATGTTCTTAGAGCTGTGTCTGGCCCATAGTGAATGCTCAGTAAACATCAGCTTTCTACTAACATAGACCACACAAGGCCGCAGGGCCACACGTAATCAGTCATAAACCTGAATGTATGTAACAGCTCCGATTTTAAAAGGTAGAAAACACCAAGCACTTGCTGGGGTGTTTGGGTTGCTAAAGCTGAAGGGGCTCAGCGGAGGAGGTAAATTCGGACCCGGAGACCGGGAGAGACAGTCCTCAGCTGAGGGCCTGCAGCCTCAGTCAGCATGGCTGCTCCCTGCCTGCGGCATGCGTGAGGTCAGAGGTCAGGAGCGCCCTTCGCCAGGAGGCTCCTGGGTGAACCTGGGAGAGTAAGGGATGCAGGCAGGTGACCGCAGGTCCTGGGGAAGACAGCTCTTTGATAAACGGGCTGCTTTTCAAGTTGCAGAAGAAAGGCCAGGAGCTTTGACCAGGCTCATCGGTCGTCACGGAGAGGACGGTTTCAGGGAAGAGTTAAAAGAGAAGCCAGGTTATAAGCCAGGTTTTACAGACGTGTTGGAAGATGGGGACTACAGTGACCCTCTGTTTGGGATTCTAAATGCGGACAGTGTCGGACTGAATTTTACTTTTAGAGAAGTCTCTGTTTTCCATGGAGGCCACACTGTTTATCGCTGTGCTTGACAAACCTTTTATGTAACTTATGGTGATGTCCTGAAACTGCTTCCTCCTCCAGCAGTGAAAAGATTGAGACACATTTCTTGTTCTGTGCGTCTCCCAGCCTTCCTGACTCACAGAGGAGCTTTGCAGAGAGAATCACTCATACAGCGACTGAGCCCTCTCAAGGTTCAGTCACTTTGGTGCGGTCCTAGCGGGCAGGGCCCAGGGGGCGGTGGGGGGTGGTTTACGTGACCTTGGCTCTCGGGAGGTAGCATCTCGGAGGCGGAATCTCGCAGTCTCTCCAGTATGGACTGTCACAGGATTGCAGTCCACCCGAGTCCTCACGCCTTTATCACACCCCTCCCTCCCATTGAAATGGAAAGAAATCTCCTTTGCAGAGGCAGCAGCAGCAGACCAGCGGCCCTGAGGGTGCCCAGCAGTCGCCTTCTCCGCTGAGAGCGCGGTGGGGCCGAGAGGGCCGGCGTGCATTGGACCCAGCAGGGAATTCACAGTCTCGTGAGCTATGTCTTTCTGCCAGGTGTCTGTTTAAAATGTAGGAGTGAGACTTTTGCTGTCATTGGCATTTTGGAGATTTTCAAGGTGCCACATTTGAATAATCCACTCATGGACTTTATTGCTGTTCTTGTGTGTTGCTCTCTGGGAAATGTGGTTCCTGAAACCAAACACATACTCAGTAAGGATCCGGGACAGAGCAGAGGGCCGTGACCGCTAGGCCTGGCTCCACGAAGCTGACTGAGGTGGTGCAGGCGTGTTCCCCAGCCCCCCACCTTCCAGCCACTTCACACCTTTTTCCCTGTCCTTCCTTTGATTATGGTTGGCTCCTGGCCCTAAAAAGGAGGCGCTTCTTCCGGGAGAAGAATATAATCAGGTGTTCGCGTCTGTTTCTGTAGAGATCACAGACTAGTAGGGAGCTGAGGCAAAGCAGTGATTTGAGGTCTAGGTCAGAGACCCCCTTCTTTCCATGCTCCTCTCGGAGTACCCGTGCTTATGCAGTTAGAGAGCATCGCTTCTGGGATGGGCTGATGCCAGAGCCAGGGAAGGTTTTCTGTCTCCCATCTCTTCTCAGAATCTTTGGGGAAGTCTTAAAATTTTTTACTGAGACTTCTTCCTTCCTGAAATCCTGAATTGAATGCATTCATGTCCTTTTGATGTGTATATTATCATATAGCTGGATTTTATTCTTGAACCCAGTTGGAAAGTTTCAAGGCAAACATTTGGTTTTCTGTTAGCCCACAAATTGGGCAATGGTTGTTCAATTATGGCCTTCCGTTGACTTAGGCAGAGTCACATGTTAAAAGTATATTTTGTTAGTAGGCCACAAAGCATACCAACTGTCAGTCCTTTGTCATGTCTGACTGTGGGTAGTAATACTATAGCAATCGTAATACTCCCAAATTTTATCTGGATCACTTAAACGTGTCATCCAGAAATCCACTTTAAAGTACATCAGTGACAAAACAGCTGGCACAGATACTGCACCTTCTGCCCACCTAGCCCAGAATTAATCCCGGCCTCTCGGCGGGTCACTTGCTCCCCAGAGTGTGCCAGTCACAGAAATGCCTCAAATGCAGGGAAGCAGATCCTGCGCGCTGTCGGGAGGGGCTGGTCACGTCCCGACTGCTGCGTGTCACGCTTACTATTCGGTGTTGGATGGTCGTGGTGGGTGCCTGTTTTTTTTTTTAATCCCCAAATCCTCTTTATCAAAACTATCCCCTTCCTCCTTGTGGGAGCGAGCCCGCCTCTGACTCCAGACTGGTAGTTTGAGCAGAAGCTGCGGGTTCCTGTACAGCCTCCCCCACCCTCCGGCTCACAGGTCACGGGTAGGTGCCAGAGCCACTCAGGCCAGGAAGACCCTCCCCAGCATTTTTCAAAGATTGGCATAAAACATCCTTTGTTCAGAGGTCTGGATTTTGACAAACGAAACTCGAGCTGTCGGTGGCTGTTCCCAGCGCGGACGGCAGTTAGAGAGTGAAAGCTGAAATCGAGAGAAAAAAGGGATTGGAGAGCCAGGGTGTTCTGCTTCCGGGGGTTCCAGGTGCGGCTGTGCCTTTGCCTTCCGCTGTTTTCGTCATTGGCGCTTGTCCCCTGGCGGCCGTTTTGCCACCAGCAGATACTTGCGTGGCAGCGAGGGGGCTGCTGTTGGCATCCAGTGGGGGGAGGCCAGGGATGCTAAACATTCCCTAACGTGCAGAAGAGGGAGGCTCCCTTCACCGCACCCCCACCCCCCCAGTAATTTCCCTCCAACAAGGAATTGGCCGGCTCAAATATCAGGAGGGCTTGGGTGATAAACCTGGGC